>PVIC010006175.1:0-55092 GCA_004025085.1 Thryonomys swinderianus | reverse complement strand
AAAAAAATAAATTAACAAGGAGTGTAATCTTTAGAGGAGCTTGTGGACCAGCCTCAACCAGAGCCTACACCAGACTTCTCCCAGCCTACTGTGGTATCTCATCCCAAGGACACCAGAGAGGGGAAACAATGTAACATCATCTTGCAAGGATCCCTAATGGAAGGGGGAGAATAAACACAAAGTGCTTGTTCTATAAATTATTCTAGCCAAAGGAAAGAAGAGATATGGAGATTGGTAAGGTATCCCAACCTAAAAGTTATGTCATCTATGCTTTCTATTTGGCCTCATAAAAATGGCAGATCCATTCAGATATTATAGAAATCACTTTTTAAACACTGATGTTCTAATACTTCTCCTGTTCTTTTCTTTTTAATTGAATTCTTTATTGGTACAATTTATATACATCTCACAATCACACATAACATTGGGGAATTTATATCAATATATGACACATCAATTCTCATTTTTACCCATATCCCCACCCACCCACACCTACCCACCCCCTATATACATGCTCTTTTATTTTCTTTCAGAGTCATATTTATTCCTTCCCCTCATTACATCCCCACACCAAATTTCCTATGGAAATTGCCCATTCTACAAAGACTATCATACTTTCTAGAGTTCATTTGCATCTATAGGTGCTCATATCAATGAGAAGATCCAGTATTTGCCTATCTGTGATCTAATGATTTCACTCATTAGCATCTCCTCCAGGTGTCTCCATTTGCACATAAATGAATCAATCTTGTCATTCTTTATGGCAGAATAATACTCCATTTTATTTAAAAGAAACACATCTTCTTTATGAACATGCTGTATAATTTACCTTGGCCCCCAAATTCCTAAAATTTTTCCCTATGAACATTCAGAACATAACTCAACCACTCCCTGAAATCTTTTCTTCAATTCGATTAAGTGAAAGTAGGAGTCTTTGCTTTGCTAAGTTATGTGGTTGCTTTTAAAAGAACTAATTACCTTCCTGAACATTTGACATGCTTTATTTCATAAAATTGAAAAAAATCAAAAATTCATTTATAAACTCTAATTTTTAATTTTTTTTTTTTTTGAGACAGGGTCTCACTTTGCAGTTCAGGCTAGCTCTGAGCTCACTATGTAGCCCAGGCAAGCCTGGAACTCAGCAATCCTCCTGTCTCTGCCTCCTGAGTGCTGGGATGACAGGCGTGAGCCACCACGCCTGGCACTGTGGTATGTGGTGCTGATTGCTGGTTGATTGCTGGTGGGCGTGATTCTCCACACCCAGCATTGTATGTGGTTTCCGGGGATCAAACTCAGGACCTTGCGCTTGCGAGGCAGGCGCCGGAACCACCGAGCTAACCCTCTGGCCCTAAAATTTTTTTATTTTTATTGGTACATTGTATATACACATCACGATCACACTCTGTATTGGGAATTTGTACCAGTATATGACACAATTTAATTCTCATCTTTTTCCTATTCCCTATCCACCCCACAAACCCCCATCCCCTAAATACATAAGTTTTGTTTCCCTCATTTTATTACCATGTTTTTTTCTTTACCACTCATTACTCACACTCCACCACATTTCCCTTTGAATATTTTCTATCTCACAATAATCATCATACATTCTAGAACTCATTAATATCTTCAGTTTCTCACACTGGAACCGATATGATATTCACACCTCTGTGACCTATTTATTTCACTAATGAGTACGTCCATTTGAGTATAAATGACTCGAACTTATCATTCTTTAAGGCAGAGTAATACTCCATTTTATAGGAAAAAAAAAACCACATCTTCTTTATCCAGTCTCCAGTTGATGGGCACTTGGGTTGTTTCCAAGATTGAGCTATCACAAACTGAGCTGCTACAAACATGGGTGCACATATGTCACTATGATGTAATTCTGTTAATTCTTTTGTGTACATTCCTAGCAGGGTTAAATGGGACCTCTAATCCTAGATTTTTTAGGACTCTTCACATTGACTTACACAGTGGTTGTACCAGTCTACATTCCCACCAACAGTGGAGAAGGGTTCCTTTTTCTCCACAGCCTTGCCAGCATTTGTTGCTGACTAATTTTGAGACAGCAACCATTCTTTGTGGAGTGAGATGAAATCTTTGTGTTGTTTTCATCTGCAACTCTTGAATAACCAGTGATGTTGAGTATTTCTCATATGCTTCTTGGCAGCTTTTACTTCTTCCTCTGAAAAGTGTCTGTTCATTTTTAGCTTTTTTTTTTTTTTTTTGTGGTACCAGGGATTGAACTCCCACCCTTGTGCTTCCAAGGTAGGTGTGGTACCACTTGAGCTAAATCCCCAGCTCAGCTGCCCATTTTTGAATTGGGTCTTTAAATTTAAGGAGACTTGATTTTTTTAAGCTCTTTATATATTCTAGATAGCAGGCCTTTGTCTGAGAGACAGTTGGTAAAGATTCTTTCCCATTTTGTTGGTTGTCTTTTGCTCTGCTGATGGTCTCCTTTTCCATGCAGAAGCTTTTTAATAAAAAGAGATCCCATTTGTTGACTTCTTCTGCTAAATCTCGTGCTATAGAGGTTTTGTTCATAAAGTCTTTCCCTAAGCCAATGTCTCCAAGTTTTACCTAATCTGACAAGCTCCAATTTTAATCATTCTTCAATTTACAGAAGTTGCTTTAGGATGAAAACTCTGTCCCCATATCTGAGCTTTGAATAATTGTACACATACATGTACTGTGTGATAAAATATTTTAACTCCAATTTTTGCTTATTGCAACATTTGATGAGTTGGGTTAAATTTCACAAGCACAGACCAATGCACATGCATAAATAATAGGATTAGTTCTGAGGATACAATAATTTCCATTTGCTTGAGAAAAATGCTTTTAACTAAGTGGTCTAGAGACCATTTGTATGCTTGGAAATGAACGACTAATAAATGAGAGAGAAGAACTTTTCAAAATCAAATATGTCCAATCTCTCCAGATGCTGGAAAGACCACATACTGGTGTTAAATAACCTGAAGGAATCCCTTGAAATCCAAATATACATCATATGTGGGAAAAAGGAAGTACTTTGCCAGGTCAGACAACAGATATAACATTGAAGGAACTGTTTTGATAATCCTAAAAGGAAAAAAAGAATTTGCAAAAACTTCAGTTTAAAATTACCACATTAAACTGATTCTAATTTCTTTAAAAATTTTTCCTTTCAAATAAAATTATTTAATCTCTGGTATCTGCACCCCCATCTTATAAGTAAATACTCTAAAGCTTGAAATATTAGAGCGCCACATAGGACCCCAGTACTATACAGTTCAGGTGGATCATGACCTTGAATGCTGTACCTGGCCCTTTCTTCTCTGGCATCGTTCCCCTCCCCTACTTCCTGGCCACCATAAACTAATGCATCTTTGCTCTACCATGTTCTTCTGCCGAGATATGTCTACCTTGGAGATGGGTGACAATGAGCCGATTCCTTAAAATCATGACCCAACCTCTCCTTTAAGTCACAAGAGTCAAATATTGTGTTCCAGTGACAAGAAAGATGACAGATACAATATCTGAGTATTGGGTCACCAGATTTAGCAAATAAAAATACATGTTAAAATATTGTGTGAAATGTGTGTATAGTAAAACAGTTATTTGTGGTGTGAGGTTAACCTAGACTGTCAATTTGATTGCTATTGATAGGTAGGGAATTAATAAAGCATACTTGGGAATATTTTGGATAGGTCATGGGGGCATGAAGTTGGAGACTATATCTAGTTCCCAGACTCTTCCTCTCATACTTTTCCTTGCTCTCTCAGGTTCCTGGCTGCCATGAGGTCAAAAGTTATCCTCCATCATGTTTCTGCTTTGGAACCAGTTGACCATGGACTGGAATCTCAGAAACTATGAGTCAAAACAAATCTCTCCCACTTTAAGTTCTTTATCGCAAATATCTTATCTCAGAGATGAGAATCTAATACACACTGTCTAAAATTCAAATTTCACTGGGCATCCTGCCTCCTGGTTCTAGGATAGATTCTGGCCTGACTGACAGGCCAGAAAATGACAAGAAGACTTCCTAGTTCCCATGGGTTTACTATATGCCTCTATCTTCCCACTGGTAGAATCCACTAATGAAAGCTCTGTCCAACCTTGTGACTTCCCATGGACAGATAAATAAGGAAGCTCTCTAAGCGTTTTCATTACTGTCATTATATTTGTTGCCCTGGTTAGAGAGGGGTCAAAAAGCCAGAAGCACATCTTCTTCTGCCTAGCTATTATTATTACTTAAAAATTCACAAAAGGAGAGTTTCTCAACAGTCTACAAAGACAAGAGAAAAAAACTAAATGACCTCAATGATGGTCCTCAGTTTCTCAATCCTGATACCATTTCAAAGGAAAGCAAGTTCATTGTTTCATTTTGCTGCTTCTATTCTCAAAGTATGCTACCTTTCAACACCAGCTGAACTACACATTTTTTTTTGTCATTTTGACCACCTCATGCCAGCTAATGTTCAAAATAAATGCCATCTGACTTCCAGCTCCCTGGACATATGTGACTGTGGGTCAAGCTGTCTTGCAGAGGGTTAATGTTGTGTAGAGAATTGAGGCCATTTTACATAACTATGAATCCTCTTATTCCAGAACCCATCTGAGTTCCATTCAATCTATGATAACAACAGCTCTTCTGGGATACTTGCCTAGCATTTATCTTCTTAGTTTAACATTTAAGACACCCCCTTCTCCAACAGCATTAAACTTAAAAATCTGGACCAAATAAAGAGCAAAATGATGCCAAACAAAGCCAGTTGTATCTATGCTGAAATGAGGGGAGGGCACCTTTTCATCAGAATATGAAACAACTAAAGCTTCTCTCAGTAAGTCCAACACCTGAAAACCTTAGACTCAAGACAAGCCAAACATATGCCAAATGAATCTGAGTCATGTTAAGTATTTCCTGTCTCGATGACCAACAAGCCATGTTAAAACCAGTCCCAACATCTTTTGGAAGACTTGTTCTGTTCCTCCACACCAAAAGTAACACAAGAATTCTGGTCAGTGATGCAAGATTGCTAATTCTCATTGGTAATTTTCTCCATTAGTCAGACACTGGAGTTGCCAACTTGGAGGCCTCATATGCTTTGCAGGCTGCCACTGGGAAATAATGTCAAACTTCAGGGCTAATTGAAATATATTCTAACATCCAAAGTCCACCCTTCACTTGCATGGCAACAGTTCCTAATCAACCACAGCAGCTCAAAAATCATAACCTGTGAGCAGACAATTCTTTTCCAGCTTTTATGGTCCAGCCTGGGAAAATCTTCCCCCAATCATGAACCTGATTCTTTCTTTGTTTCCTAGGGAATGACTCACATTATGCTCATCCAATAAAGTCACAAATAGATTGCTCATAACTATCACTCAAGTATGGTAGGAGAAACTCATCACTACTTTTCTTCTCAGGTGCCAGGAAAGTGCAGGTTGTTGGGCAGCTTTTCACAGTTTCCAATATGATTAGGGGTCAAAAGTCTACTTCATGATGCTTCTTGCTTCTCAGTTTCAAAAGGAATATTTCAGATGCTAAACAGGGACACCAGAAATTAGGTGGACCCCTGATGATCTCCACACTGGTCTCTGCACTGGACTTCCTTTTTCTTTCAAGTTTCCTAACTTACTCTTCCGGTTTTATATCACTTTTGCTCTTTTTCCCTCCTTAAAACGTTTGTCTTTCAATTTCTTTAGTGACTCCTCATAACCTATAAGTTAAAATATAATCTCTTTGGCCTATCACTTAAGGTCTTGAGGAATATTGCTCTAATTTGTGTTTTTATGTTTTATTTTCTCGACTCTAGAAATTTCTTTTGGCTCAACTTAATTGAAAGACCACTGCCTTCCTCCACCCCTCCAATTTCCAAAATGTGCTGAAAGTATTTTACAAAAGGTTACCCTATAATATCCCTTTTCATCTCATTTATCCAAAGTCTATCAGTTGCAAGCCTTTTTGTCCTCATAGCTGTTGTAACAACTTGGCTGCTTTGTGTAGTAAATAACAGAAATCAAGGGTCTTCATCCAGTAATTTTTAAGCTGAGTATGCATGAGAAACATCTGGTGGGTCTGGTATACTAAAGAGTGTAGCTCTCAACACCCACTCCTTCTGATTAAGAAGAGTAAAAGAAGACCCAAAATCTATATGCCAAATAAGTTTGTTTAAGTCATGCCAGTGTTCCCAGTCAAGGGAACTTCACTTTGAGGAAAAAACGGGAAAAATCATAGTAAATTTGTTGCCTCATGCAAGAAATTTAGGACCCTCCTTCTTAAACCTGGTTGCACAATACGATCAACTTGGAGTCTTCCAAAAGTCCTGACGATCATATCTTACCACTTAGTGATTAAGTCAGATGCTGGGGTAAAGCACAAGGCTTAGTATCTTTCAAAGAACTGCAAACATCTCCATGTGCAACCAACTTTTAAGTCTCTGGGTCTAGACATTAGGCAATTTCAGTCTTAGTACACCATCAGTCAAGCAGTGTTATGGTGGACCACATTTCTTGCTTGTTTTTCTGTGGCAACTGGTCCTTGCTGATTTCCCTTCATCCCCACAAGTTATCTGCATCTGTTCATAGTTTATCTCATTTCAAACCACTGTCCAAAACTTGAAAATAAAAGAGCCCAATCCCCCATTTTTCCTCAAGAAAATTTTCCTGCAAGCTTCCCAACAAATACCTTTGTCACATCTTTAACCTGAACTAAATCACATGACTGACCTCAAGCCCATCACTAAGAAGAGAATGAAGTAATTGTGTTAACTGAGCCCATTGTTTTTCAGCCCTAATAGTTTATTAAAATTGTTCAAGAGCTCTGAAAACTATTGCACATTGAGAATCCTGTTTGATTAATTCAGAACCCGTTACTAGAATTTTTCAGTTGTTCCCCAGGTGATTCTAGTATGCAGGCTTTTAAATCCACTGGCTTTGCCCAAACACTATTTGCTCCTAGGCCTCAAGAAGCTCAATATTAGGGAAAACACATTGCCATGTGATACTTGTCAAGTTCCACAAATACATCAAAATTATCTTACCAGGGAAGTAGGGTTCTGCTATTGCACAGACCATCGCCTGTAGGACACCCTTGTGCTGCCTGGCATGTTTTGCACTTGGACTGGCAGCAGCTCTCTGCTCCACTTCTTTACTCTCCCAACAAGTTCTGTTCTTAGTCAGAAGATATACAGCACGTTTATTTATTATTGATGCCTTTTCTATCTGCTTGGAGATTCACTAGTAGGATAAGGTTACTTTGCCTACACATTTCATCTCACTGCAATCTGCCAGAAGGACTGTTCTGCCTCCCCATCTTGTAGGCCAGAGAGAAGACAATGAAAGGTCCAGTTTTGCTCCTTGATTAGTGTATCTGCCTCTTGACCTTGCCATGGTTTTATATGACAGAGAAATTCCATACTCCCAGCATGAATGTGTGGCCTGATCGGGTCCAGGCCAGGAGCTGCAGCAGCATTTATGTGTGTCTGCTTTTGTCCTCAGGGTGGTGAGGGCCAAAGCGTGTCCCTCAAAGCTGACCGGGGGATATGAGCACTGGGGCTCTTTTGTGCAACACGTACATTTAGATGCATAACTGAGACACTTTTCTCCCTCAGCAGAGAGCCTGACATTTCTCTATCACAGTCAGAGGATAAGTACTAGAAGACTGACAGGGTAAAGAGATAAGTCACCAGCTTTAAATTAAAGGGATTGATGGTAAGAAGGGGAGGCTGATTGTGACCTCACAATTACAAACTCTCTTTCATTCAGCAAAATCTGGGGCACAGGCCCTCTTTCATAACTCCTACAGCAAGGAACACTGAGTGACCTTGACCTTGAGGATGAACTGGACATTAACCTGTAGGCTGTTGCATCTTGGGTCAAACAAGAAGGAGACTCTAAGAGCAAGGTGAGATATTCATTTTGAACTTTTTATTTCAAGATGGGACAGATGGGATTTGATAATCACTCATTTTCATCTTATAAAGTCTGAAATACAGAGTTTGTAGTCTGTTACAGAAAACCCAGTTCTCCAGGAATGTTGTTGCTCTCATTTCTTTCCCTTCCAACCTCATAATTAAGCTGGCCATCCCCTATTAGTTCCTCAGTTCTTGGTAACTCTAGCTGCCTTGCATATACATCGGAGGAGCATCTCTGCTCCTACAAGCCAAGAGTATCAAGTTCACTACAAGACATGCAGAAAAGCACCATTTCTTTCTTGCCCTGAATTGAAAATCCGTTCATCTACCACCACCTTATAGATAAAATGTTTTGTAAACCTTTGATTTCAGAGACAACTTTCCAAGGATTGGGGCAGGGGCTTTGAAAATACTACAATCGGGCTGTTGGCAAACTCATACTAAGACTTTTTTCCTGAGAGGCAAATGAACCCCAGTTGATAAACTTTGGAGGCCCCGGGCTAGCCATAGACTGAATGGTGTTGATTTCACTTCTGTTTTCGCCAACATTATTTGAGATGTCTACAAAGCCAACAGTATAGCTTTATGAGGCCAGAGTAGGAGCTAATGTTTGTTCTGCCAATTGCCGGTTCCTATAAATCTTATAAAAATCCTTCCCACACTGTTTACAAAGATACAACATCCAAGTGCCAGAGTAAGGATCGGATTCCTTCTCTGAAACTTCATTAAGTTGTAGCAAAGCTCAAGTATAACTTTCATCCTTTTCCCATGAAGAACTTTGGTAAAATGTGAAAACTTTACCACACATGGCCGAAGCAAAGAGCAAGGAGTGTGCTCCTGAGACCGAGACAAGTGCCTTACACTGACAGAACTTGATAGCCATTCGGGCTCCTAAGGACACTAAGTATCACAGTCCTCGGTGTTCACTCTTTCCACCCTAACAACACCATCACGCTGTAAAGAGAATAGAAATTTGCCCAAAATAGTAAGAACAGGAATAAACAACCTCCTTTTTTCTTCTCCAGCAAATTGTCCACTGATGTCCAGGGTACACAGGGGAAAGAAGCAATCTCCATAGCTGAGAATTTTCTACTTTCTGATCACACCTGCTTGTTTGATGAGGCAAGGAAGTGCTTAGTCTGTTAACTTCTTGAAAGGAACAAAGAGAAAGTGACCAAGATACTCCTCTATCCTCAGCCAAACAACCTTGTTGCCTGCCTGAACAAATCCTCGGGATCTGAGAAGTGGGTAGAGAAAATGGTTAAACTAATATTTAAGGAACTCTTGGGGATCTGGAGGTTCTTTAATCCCAGCTGTTCTTTGAGAGATGAAAGCCAGAGAGAACTTGTTGAGTCTCCTAGTGAGTAGAACAGGAAAATGTGGCAGTGGTCAGCAACACCAAGAGAAGTCTGAGCAGTTTCTGAGGTCTTGAGCAAGTGTCTCGGAATCTGGCCAGGGAACAGGCTAGTAGGTGTGGTCTTTGGAGACAGGCAAGCCTGAGGCCCATCTCTGGCACTCCTCGATGCTACAGGTGAGAGATGGATGACTTGTTCAACTTTCATCCTTGTCTCTTGGTCTGGAACATGGAGATGACACCATAGACCTACTCAGGATTTCCACCCCAGAGGACTACTTAGGAATTTGTCAATAGGAAATGTTGATTGTTCCAACTGTTTGTGAGCCTAGCTTCCCAGATCTGGGGACTCATCCAAACCTCTCCATTTGCAAAACTTTTCCTAGCCCTTATCATCTAAATTCTGAAAACGTTCTCACAAGACTTTTTGCAGACTGTTTGTTTGATACCTCTTGTTCAGATTGAGAATGCACAAAAATGAAGTACAATTGTATATCTGAATTTGTGTTTTTGGTAGAGATGCCTAAGATGCAAATGAAAGGAATGTGTAACTTTCCAAAAGCTTGACTTTCTGCCTGGGTATTTCCTTCCTCTGCATACCACTTGACTTTTGACTTTGTCATCCTTAAGAATATATTCATTATGCTATTTTGAATAATATGTTTTAAAGAAACAATATTTATATGATATTATTTGCTTGTGGGTCAGATTTTCTTATCTCTTGTTAGACTGCAATATTTATCTTTTCTATAGCAACTGTTCTGCCATCTTGTACAATTCATGTAGAAAATTTCTAATCCATTTGTGTGCTGTCTTTGCTGCTTTTTTTTAAACCACTGTCCTCATAAGAACCAAACCTTCTATGTGTCATATACAGTTTGGAACACATCCCATAAAAATATGGGTTGCCTTCTTCGCTCTCTCTCAGCGTTTCGCTTGTCCCTCATCGTTTAACCTATTAAAGCAGAAGCCAATGTAAAAAAGAAACCCAATAGCTGACAATTAATGCAACATTCTCATGGTGAATTGATTAGGATTAAAATATCCACCTTGAACAGTGATCTCTCAGAATTGTATCTCATGTCACTTTGTTTTCATATCACACCTCAAGAGATACCTGCATTGTTCCAAGCTTCTGCTGCACTCCTAGCTGTTTCCTCTGCTTCTGTGTCCAGTCTATCTTAAGCCATGTGCTTTTGCTATCAATGACACTGTACATTCAAGTTGATTTGGCAAGCTAGATGGGAATTCAGGCTAAGAAAATTTCTCATTCTGGAACTTTCTTGTCCTATATTCCTTCAAACAACAGCAGTCTAAAATGGCAGCAAGTCCCAGAAGTCAAGGGCAAAGAGTAATTCTAAATGGTTGAAATGTCCTAAAATTCCTCAACTTCTCTAATTTTTTTCCACCCTTCCCTCCGTATCCCCCTACATTCCAAGCCTTGGTACTGAATATCCAGAGTTTAATTATAGAGTAGCAAAACATTCCCCTGGGACAGTCCACAGGCCTTGCTTCTACCTTGGATACTCAATATGGGTCTAACCAAGCAAACTCTCATTTTGGGTCTCAAGTAATGTACTGTCTTGGAGAAAGATCTTAGAGCTTAAAATCACAAACCATAGACTCTTGGAAACTTCATGATTGATAAGCTTTGTGACTATACCTCTAAGTAACATAAACTAAATATTCTCTAGTAACTATGCAGTGGATTTTACAAGTACTTTCTATAGTATTCAACATTCTAATATGCTTTTGGGGCAGGTATTCTTTTTCTATATTACTGATAAAGGAAATATTAGAATTTACAAGACTGAACTAAACTTTGTTGTAACAAGAAAACCTTGAGAGATTGTCTAGCACACTGTACAGATGAAAAAGTGGGTTTTGGAAAGCTAAATAGTTTGCCCTGACCAAGGTACGCACAATAGCTGTAGTCATGGCTGTACTCCCAAGACATGCTATATTTTATACTATCCTCCCTCCTTACAAGCCGAATTCTATATAATAGTTGCCATGAGGCATATTCCATTCCAACTGAGAGAAGTTTATTTGGTTTGGGTATTCAGCCAAAACTCTTAATATTAAGAAAAAATGTAAGTCTTCATTAATTTAAAATGCTAAACAATACTAACACTTCTAAGGAGCTTCACGGGGCACCTTTTTTTCCATTATCATGATCTGAAGTCTTCATGTATTTGAGGTAAAGGTTGTTTCATGCCTTAAGGATGTTGTAGATGCTCTGAGTTGAGGGTCTGACTAGAGAGGAGTTGAAGTCTTTCTACTCTATATATCATATTCTTTCAGATAATATGGCCTTTGTTCATTCCATCCTTCCTCTCTTCTTTCCCTCCTTCCTTTCTCTCTTGTTTCACTCTTCCTTTCCTGACTCCTTTTTATCCTTTTCCTTGACAAGTGAATGGTTGGGTGTGAATTGTTAAAATGAAGATATCTGTATGGTTCAATCAAAGCCTTCAAAAACTGATTTGTTTACTCTCCATTCTACAAAAACAAGGAAAAACTCAACCTTAGAAAAAAGTGAATACCAAAAAAAACACAAGTAGATACAAAAATCTACATAAGGTTATGAAATTATCAACTCCTAAAGTTGTTCATATGAAGAAAGTATGATCTTGGATGGCATGATCATGGGTTAGAAAGATTTATGTCTATATTTATTCTCACATTCTTTAATTTTCAGCCTGGGCTTGGGACTCCCATGAGTATAAAAAGAGGAAGAAAAGCTACCTATCTTCCTACAGTTCAAAAACATCACTAGTACAAATTCTCAATATTGTGTGATCATTGTATATATAATGTACCAATAAAGATTCAAATTTAAAAAACAAAAAACAAAAACATAACAGCCAATCAAAGATAAATCTTTCCTAACTTCCTTCAAAGTCTAGATATGATCTCAGAAGAGTAATACCAACTGCTGTAGACCAGAAGGCAAAGCTCCATTTGAGTGTCCTTGCTAAGACTCCTTAGAACAGAATTAGTTCTAGTCAGTCTGCAGTAAGAAAAGAAATTAACACTACTAAATTGGAAAAGTATAACTAAGCTTGCTGCTAAGGAAAACAAATGCAGTCCTAGAGGTTAAAGATGTCAATTTTCCCCATGAAAGTAAGGGTGCGACCTTTTCCCTTTTCAAGTAGATTTATCATATAAAGATAGGGTTGTGTACATGCATTTCATCTTTCCTAGAATCCTCCTTCCTTCTGGTCTTTCGTTTTGTTTTTTGATGCTAATTTAAGCTATTCTTCACAATATGGAAATAGTTCTATCTAAGATGGCACTCAGCAATAAAGGGCTTTTTAAGCATTTCTCTGACACTACAGAAATCTGAGATGAGATGGTCACCTTAAACCACTTAGAAATATTAGTGCCAAGTTGTGTGGCGAGTCCTCCCTAGTGGACTTGTGTTTCTCATAAGAATGTGGAGCATGCTGATCTCAGAGGTGACGCAAGGCTCTGAGCATGCCTGCTCCACTGCTTATCCATAGCTTCCTTTCATCTCCTTTTTGGGCCGGGAGCACCACAGAGTTTTTCAAAGCTCATTAGATTGTCCACTAACACTCTTAAAAGTAGCATGACTATTTGTTTGGCTGAATTAAGGAAACTCTCCTGTAGCCAGTGAAGTTTTTAGTAAGCCATGTCTGGAAGAACTGAAAAACTCAAGTGTGTCTCTTTGTTTTATGCTTTATTACCTTTTTATAATCCTTTGGCTCTTTTTTTGGTCCTGGGGATCAAACTTGTGACTCTGAAATTGCAAGGCAAGCACTAGAACCATGGAGCTAAATTCCCAGCCCTTGGAGTTCTTTGAGAGAGGAAAGCACACTGAGGTTTGAACCTGCTGATTTCAATTGAGTAGTGAGAATCCATTCATAAAACAGAGACAGAAAAAGCTTTGGAGATGACCCTGGATGGTATGGAATAGGAAGACCTCCTGGTTGAATTGGAAAAGGGCCTGAGAATTTCATAAAGCCAATCACAGACTTCGGTGACATTTGAGAGGTATACAATGTGGTGGATGGTAAAGGCCTGCTAAGGGTGTAGAAGTTACCACCACAGGTGAAAACACTGGAAGATCTGCCAGAGGTAACAAAATGATAAAGAGACAAGTGAATAAATTTAATAAGGAAAAGTTAATTCATAAAGAAAAGTTGGAACACAATATAACAGTACTATATCATCCAACCTATGATAGTTACACCTGTGCATGCACATGAACAGATGCATGTTACTGCATACATAAAAGCAATAAGCTACTACATACTAAATGCTTGCCACACACAGGCACTGTCCTGTAGTAGGTGACACAAGTCATGAGACTTCACCCTCTAAGTGGTACTTTGCTTCATGTAAGCAAGTTTGACTCTCAGATGTATGATTGCCATGGTTTGCCTACAGTTTACCTACAAAGGGACTTAAAGTAATAATAAAACACAGAACATATAAACCCACTTAGTAGGAATTCAAGGTAAGTATTATTATCAATTTCATTTTATGGAAATATAGCGACATTAAGGAATTTGCCCAAAGTCATTCAGTAAGTGGAACTGGTGGGATCTCAACCAGAGAATGTGAGGTCAGAACACAACTGTTAATGCTATAGTATTTTGCCTCTCTACAGGCATCTCTTGGTCTCTTACATCTGTCACTATGCCAAAAATGCACATGAGAAGTTGTTTGTGGCAGTATAATTTATATCTCACATTATCATAAATTCTAAAATGTTCCACTAGAGGGAATTGGTTAAATAAACTTTGTTACATTCATTTGAGAGAGTAATGCATGGCTGTTAAGTCTGTATGTAAAATCTGATGCTATGGTGGCTTTTTCTTAACTACTGCATGAGCATCTCTAATCTGAAATCTGAGCTCTGAAACATTACAAAATAATTTTGAGAACTGAAATGATGCCACAAGTGAAAAATTCCAACTCTGTGATGGGTTGCAGTAAAAATATAGGTACAACTGGTAAAAATTTTTCCCACATTGTAGGTTATCTTCTTCCTCCTTCAATTCAAAAGTGGGTGGTTACTCTTGCTGTCCTCTGTTGATGGTTACTCTTGCTGTCCAGAAGCTATTTAGTAAGATGAGATCCCAGTTGTTGATTCTGTGTGCTCCTGTGCTACTGAAATTTTGTTCATGAAGTCTTTGCTTATGCCAACGTTTCCAAGAGTTCTACCTACCTTGTCTTCCAGCAGGTTTAATGTTTCTGTTTTATTATTTAGGTCTCTAATCCACTTTGATTTGAGTTTGGTACATGGAAAAAGAAATAGATCTAGCTTTAATCTTTGGCAAGTTGAAACCCTTTTTTCCTAGGACCACTTATTAAAGAGGCTGGCTTTCCTCCATTGAAGGTGTTTGGCTCCTTTGTCAAGGATCAAGTGGCTTAGTATGTCTAGAGTGGTTTCTGAATCTTCTAAACTATTCCACTGTTTCTTGGATCAGTTTCTTTGCCGATATCATATTGTTTTTATCCATAGTGACTTTGCAGTATAGTTTCAGTGTAGGAACTGTGCTATTCCCTGTCATGTTTTTTGTTTACTAGTTGTTCCTCAGATAAAAGTCTACTATCTAGAACATATAAAGAATTTTTAAAAATCAGAACACCCTAATTTAAAGACCCAATTCAAAAGTAGGCATCTGATATGAACAGACACTTTTCAGATAAAGCAAAAGCAGCAATGAAACGTGAAAAAATGTTCAACATCACTATTCATTTGAAAGATGCAGATGAAAACAACAGTGTGATTCTACCTTACTCCAGAAAGAATGGCTGCCATCAAAAAATCAACCAGTAACAAGTGTTAGTGAGATGTAGAGAAAAAAGAATCCCCCTCCACTGTAAGTGGAAATGTAGACCACAATGGAAATCTGTGTGGAGATTCCTCCAAAAAAACTAGGATTAGAGGTCCCATTTGACCCTGCTATTTCCCTGCTGGGTATATTCATGAAAGAATTGAAAGCACCATACCACAGTAACATGTGTGCACCCATGTTTATAGTGTCTCAGTTTTTAATAGTGAAATCTTGGAAACAACCCAAATTCCCATCAACCAGAGATTAGATGTGTTATTTTTATAAATGGAGTATTACCCATAAAGATTGATAAATTAGAAACATTTATATCCATATGGACACACTTTGAGTCCATACTTATGAGTGAAATAGATAGGACTCGTGTAAATATATATCATTTCTCTAGTGTGTGAAATTAAAGGTGTGAATGAGGTCCATAATATATGATAGGTATTGTGAAATAGGAAGAAAATACTCAAAAAGAAAGAGGAACTGAGTGGGAATAAGGGAAAGGAAAGAAGGGGAAGAAAAAAATTTGATGGCAAAAAGGAAAAAATGGAAACAAAGCTTATGTATATAGGAGGTGAAGTATTGAAAGGAGGACAGGGAAATAGAAAAACTATGAATAAAGATATATCATGTACAGGTACAAATTCTCAATGAAGGATGTGATCATAATGTATTCCTAAAATGTACCAATAAACTCAATTTATTTAAAAAACTGGTACAATGAAAATGCATATTGTATAAAATTACCTTCAGGCTATGTATATACAGTATCTTAGGCTTGGATTCCATCCCCAGTATGAAACTATTGCAAATGAAAACTCAAAACACCTCAGTTCCAAGCATTTCAAATAAGGTGTACTCAGACTTATTATAAAATGACTGAAGCCACTCAGTATGTGTAGAAAAATGAAGAAAGTATAGCATAAACATATAAAGGAATACTACATCTAGTTCAAATGAATGAAAATGATCTCCCTGGATAAGTCTTATTGCATAATGCTGATGAAAAGAAGAGGTATAAAAAGGCTTAAAATGGTATCATATCCTATCAATCTATATTTCCTTTTTTTAGTTTAGTTTATTTTTTTATTGGTACATTATATGTACATATCGTGATCACACTCAATATTGGGAGTTTGTACCAGTATATGACAAGTTTTAATTATCATTTTTTTCCATTGCCTTACTCACCCCACAGCTCCCCACCTCCTAAATACATAAGCTTTGTTTCCCTTTTTTTTATTACCATCACATTTTTTGTTTACCCCTCATTACTCATCCCTTCACCACATTTCCCTTTGGGTATTTTCTATTTTACAATATCTACCATATATTTCTTTTGTATCTCCTCTTTCAATTTTTCTTAGAAGACATCATTGATCAACCATCCTAAAATAAGGCCTTGGTATTCCTTCTTTTGTGGGACGGACTCGTCCTAGTTGTTGATCTGGTCTGGTCTCACCTCCCAGGTGGAGGTGACTGATGACTGGGAGTTAGAACCAAAATACATTTAGCCACAGTTGATCAAGAAGGAAGTTGTGGAAGGACAAGTCTATCTTAACCACTGTTAAGTTCTATTGATTCTGAAGGTAGTGGATATATTCTCAATTCATTGGACCAGACTATTTTCTTGGGAATTGTCCTTCTGAAGAGTTTGACAGGCAACAAGTATGAAGTTTGAAAAAGAAAATACAAAAATCGAACGCACAAGAGGATGACTAATAGACAATATTTTAGAAAAAAACCTTGATCAAAAGAGGAGAATGTGAAAACTGTCAGAATCAAAATGGAATCGCTTGTGCCAAGCTTCATTTAAAAAGTAAAGCCAGGAGGATATAAAAGAAAGGTTCAAATGCAAGATGTTCTGATTAGTTACTATCACAAAAGGCTTTGTCAGAACCTCAAGTTTGCATAGAGACCACCACAGCTTTATACAGAAAGTACTTCTACAAGGACATTTGGCCAGCAACTATCAGTTCAGCTCTGGACTGATACCACTGTTATTATTAATCATCATGGCCAATGATTATTGTTTCAAAATACCTGATGTAATACTCCTCAATTTTGTCGTTAAAAACTTTCCCTTGCCTCGACCTCCTTGACTACTTTCATTGTTTACATAGCACATGTACTCTCATACAATGCTCTGCTATTCCCAAATAAACATTAGTATTCTTTGGAAAATATCCTTCTGACTGTTTTTATTTAGTTTGACAGTCCCAATAAACTCATTGTAAGTTGAAAATATCTTCATTTGGTAATGCACTCAGTATACCCACCCTAACAAATGTCACACACAGTAGAGAATCTATGGCTTATCCTTGTGACTACACCGGTCTGCTGGGGTCTGCAGATTGCTCACACTGCCTAGCCTCAGAAGAGACAGTATCTTTATATATGGGAGCCTGAGGGGAAAGAGCAAACTGCAAATTTGGAAGTATAATTTCTACTAAGTGCATACCACTTTTACGCTATTAAAAAGTTTAAAAAGTTAAATTCGATTTGTAAGTCCAACCAGTCAGGGACTATCTGTATGTATATGACACATGATTTATGCAAAAACATATAATGTAGAAAAATATACACTGCTAGAATTGTGTATATTATGCATACATAGTAAAAGCATAAAAACACACACAGGATCCATACTCACCAGATTCAGAATGGTACTTCATTTCTCTTTGGGAAAGAAAAAGAATTAGATGAATTTTAGCTTGGTCCATTTAGTTTTTAATGAAAAAGAGAATTTGTAATCCGGCCTGGTCCGGTTACCATGCCGTCTCCATTATCTGCCAGCCTCAGGAAGGTGAGCAGTCATGGAAATACAGCAACCAGACTCCGCATGCATGGGGAGCTTCTCTTTTTTTTATTTTTTGGATGTTACCAGCATTCACATAGGCCGCCTTGGGATGTGATTGGATGAGAGAACGCAGTGCTCACGTCGGACGTGATTAGGCACAAAGGCGGAAGCAGCATTCAGGAATGTATGATTGGTCTGCATCACCTACTTCACTGCGTCACCTGCGTCTGTGTGTTGCTATGGTTTCTTAAAGGGGCATGGCCTCTTTTTTATCCACCAGGAGAGAGAGAAAAAGAGAATAAGTGGAAGTACCTGGAAAAGGGTTTGGCCACAAGAACTGAACTGTAGTAATATTAATATTTGTTTAATCTAGATGATGCAGATACAGTTTCTTTTTGTACTTTTTTCTGTCTGAAATATGCTATAATGAAAAATTTATATATAGCATAGGTATACAATAACATGCCATATGTACACATATTTGTACATATGTACATATATTTTATATACACACATGTATTAGTAACAAAACAATTATAATACATGAATCATGAATTATGAATTATATGAATACTATTAAATTAGTTATATGATTATATGAATTGTGAATATTATGAATTATAACACACAATAGTGTATATTACCCATACATGTATATAAATAAATTTTACTTTATATAAAATAAAATTGTATAAATGTATATGTAACAGTAAACATTTATATATAATAGTGTACTATAATACTATCTAGTATATTGTGGATAAGTAATACACATGTGAAAAACTAATAGGCATCAAATATAAGCAAAAACTAATAGGTATCAAATATAAGCAATATGAAAAGTATAAACAGTTGTTATCATGTTTTCTTTAGGTTATTTTATACTTTCCAAATTACCATAATAAATATGAGATTGCAAATAATACTGTAAATGTCTTTTTAGAAAGTATGGGCATTTAAGCAAAGTGGAAACCAAGGCCAGAGGTTGTCTGCTCCTTTGTGACACTGGGCAACTCAGTTGCTTTGGAGCATGGTTTCCTCACCTGCACGATGGGCCCCACTGGATCTCTCTGTTAGACACGAACTGATGTTCACTACACCCATTTATAGTTTTTGGTCTTGGAATTCTTGTCAATGGCATAGGTGGAGGCAGTTAGGAATGAGCATCCCACCTCTGAAGTTTCTCTCTTTGCTCTGGCTGCTGCTTGCTTGAATCCTGGGCACCTTGAAACCCTTTGTTGAGATGGCAGAGCTATCAGATGGAAAGGGCTTGGATTACCACATGTCATCACATGTAGGAGAGTAGCCAAACCAGAAACATACATATTGGGTTACATAAGAATAAGAAGCAAATGTATGAGGTTGATATGGCAGTTTGATTTCTCTGATCACTATAGTTAGGACAGATTAGCACAGGCTTTGCCAGGAAATTCAGTACTTGGAATTAGGGCATGAAGTCAGTGTAAGACTCCAAGCTCCCCCTTATCTAGTTATACCACAGTCACAATGTAATCTGGCACAGATGTTGTTCTTGACAAGGTGTGGCACTGCACTGGTACAGTGCCCCACATCTGCCTTATGAAAAACCATCAGATCAGACACACTAAGGTGATCAACAGTTCTCATGTAGCAAGAGCCCTGGATATGTGAGAGCAGCTTGTTTGTGCAGATGCCCTTCGGGGTCAGTTACTGAGAAAGACCTGGAGAAGGTGACTCGTGAAACTCAAGTCTAATTTTCTCATCTTTGGAATGCAAAGAGGACACTACCACTCAGGCAGTTAACTGGGTGACAATATCAATGTTTCTCATCAAATCAAAGGCCTGGCATAGAAAAGCTTCCTGGGTGTCACTTTTTCCTTTTCATGTCGCCTCTTTGAAACCTACCCCTGGTGGAACTCAAAAGACATTTCTCCAGTTTTTATTCAGAACACTATGGTATTGTTAAAACTTACATTTTTTAGATGCACACTCCCCCTAACAGTCATTTCCTTGAAGGGAAATGAAACCTGTCTGGTTTTGATTCATTAACACTCAACTTGTTAGCATTGTTTTGTAAGCACAAGCCAACATCCTAGTACCCTTTAGAATCTTGTTTTAAAAGCTGTATTTTAAAAGTCTAGCAACTTTATTTTTCTTTCTTCCTTCTTTCTTTAAAAAAAAAAGTTAAAAGAAAGCTGAACTTTAACACTAGTGTGAGTTTGGATTTATTTTTAATGTATGACTAGCTTCTAATCAATTAGGAAAAAAATACACTTTGCTTTCCCTTGTTTTACAATTTCAGCTTAATTCAATTTACTCCGGAAAAAGGTTTTCATATTGTAAACCAAAAGAAGGTTTTGGTGTTCTGTTGCTCTTTTGTTGCATTGTAAAACTATCACCTCTACAAGATTTTCGGTTTGCCACTTAAATGAAGAAATGAAGAGCTTTACTACATATTTACATAGCACTGGCTTTCTGTTCACCCTGTCTTTATTTGATTTGGTAAAGGGTTTTGGTGGAAATTGGTAAAAACTTTCATTCATAAAGACAAACTTGGGAAATTACATGTAATTATCCAAACCTATACTTAACAAGAGGAAAACAGAGAGGAGTTGGACGCTGCTCCTGGTGTAAAGGGTTTCTCAGAGTTTTCTCCAGGTCAGGACAGCAGCCTGACTCTACCATGTCATTTTCCCCACCGAGCCCCTCGAATAAACACAACTGCATCACAATGCAGTGTGCTTTCCATTGTGTAGTAATGGGCTTCGTCTGCTGCTTCTAGGCTGACTTGTTCCTTATGGCCAGTTGTTCATTGTTTCTGCTACTTTGAGGTTTAGTAACCAACGTTTCTGAATGATTCCTGGGGAACACAGGGAAACAAAAACAAAGAAAGAGGGGACTTCCACGCGTGTAGTAGCCACTCCAGTTGCTAAAGGTCTCAGCTTGTGTCTTTGCGTTCTTTAGAGCTAAATTTGCAATAGGTTCAGTTTGGGAGTAAATCTCTGAAGGTAGATAAGTCTCCTCTTGAGTTTGCATTAAAGTTTGAGGCTCTGATGGGCTTGCTAGGCATATTGGTAGATATGGGCAAGCTGGCATAACTACTCATTTCCAGATGAGGATGGGATACTTCTGGTTCATAAGAAGAATAGTAAATCCCAATCCTTTCACTTTGCTACTGTATAGAAGCAGGGCATGAAATTCAAACTTGGTTTTCAATCTTTTAGCTAATATATTTAGCTTAGTCAGGGAAGTAAGTGGGTGTCAAATCAGTTTTCTTCTCACTTATACCCAAACTTTCATATACACGTATACAGATACGTGGCTGAGGTGGAAGACAGTCCTTGGAACACTTCCCTGTTTAAATTTTAACTAGGCCGGTAGAGCCCGGTGAGTCTGCCCACTCAGAACAAATTATATTAAAAAATGGGAAGAAAATCTCTCCACTACTGACAGAAGTAAGATCTTGAGAAATTACATTTATGGTCAATTTCTTATCTTTTCCTTCCTTTTCTAATTTTTGTATACAATGAGTATGTGTTTGTATTTTAAGTTTTTGTTTACAAAAAGCTAAGCATGTTAATAAAATGCACAAGTTTTTTTCTTTTTCCCCATTCGTCCCCTAACCACACTGTGTCCCCTAGAAATCACAATTGGTTTTGTGTACAAACCTTCAGAGCTTCTCTCGGTTATAGATGTACAACTGTCAACATTATACTGAGAAAGCAGGATTCTACAGAGCACGTGGGGAAGATCTTTCCCCTTCTGCCTCTGCTAGTGCATCATCCATAACACTTTACACACACGAAGTGCCTGACTCCGAGGGTAGAGTGAGTTCCAGCAGCTTGAGGGCATCTGACAAAAGATGGAGATAGAGACCTGAGAGGGAAAGCGCAACCTCGAAGCAGGTGTATGAATATAATCAAGAGATGGGAAATGTAGACACAGAACACTGGCAGCATCTCTCTAGGGAGGATTTTTTTTTTTTTTAGATGGATACTGGCTGGGTTGGTTTCTTCACATGCATAGGCTGAAAGGTCCACAGATGTACCCCTATCCCTGCTGTTAGAAGTGCAGTGTGGGGCCGGAGAATTAGCTCAGTGATTCCGGTGCCTGCCTTGCAAGCACAAGGTCCTGAGTTCAATGCCTGGTAACCACATACAATGCTGAGCGTGGTGAGTCACGCCCACCAGCCATCAATACCACATACCACAGTGCCGGGCATGGTGGCTCACGCCTGTAATCCCAGCACTCGGGAGGCAGAGGCAGGAGGATTGCTGAGTTCAAGGCTTGTCTGTGCTACATAGTGAGCTCAGGGCCAGCCTGAACTACAAAGCGAGACCCTGTCTCAAAAAAAAAAAAAAAAAAAGTGCAGTGTGCTAAGAAGCAGCATCCTTAGGGACTGGCCCTCATCCACAGCCTGACACAGCTTCTTGGCAGTCGACAATCTTTGGACCTGGATGGGTGTAAATACCCCTCCAAATTCCAGCATACTAAGAGATATCCTCCAACCCCCACTTATTAAACTGAGGTAATGGTGGAAATACCACTACCCCCAAAATAATCACTCCAAAGAAATTCTTTCTTGGTCTTTTCATATCCTTCAGCAAAATGATAGGCTAATAAAACTTCATTTTAGAAGAGAGGTCATGGCAATCTGCTTTGTTCTAGATTTTGAAGGCCTTGAATGAAGCTGAAAAAAAGTCAAAGAGTCATTGTAATACCTTGTTATAGGCTTCAAAATATCACCATTGTTCATAAGTTGAAACATATGAATGATCTGAAAATTCTTGTCTTGTCAATATAGCAATCTTTTCCTGTTAGAGGTTGTTGGGCTGCCCGGTTGCTCTTTACAGCATCATAATATTCCATTGGATTGATTAAACTATAGTTTAACTTTTCCTTGTTGATCATCTGTTTCCAATTTTAGGCTCCTTAAAGCAATGTTGTTAAGAGTTATTTTTGTATTCACATTTTTATGTGCATCTGTGTCTGTGTATACACATACTAGTATTTCTCTAGAGAACTGAATCCAAAAGTATGTACTGGAAAACTTCTGGTATATACTGCCGAAGTGCCTTCAGGAGAGTTGTGAGGATTTCTACTTTCCCCAGAAGTGCATGAAAGTTCCCATTTCCCCACATTCTCACTAAGTATTTTCATTGTTTTTCATCTTTGCCATTTGGGGAGCCAATGGTGATCTCATTGTTATTTGATTCTGTACTGTCTTGATTACTGATGAGGTGAGTCATCATTTCTCATGTTTGTTCTGTATTTGTGAATTGCATAGTCATGTATCTTTTGTCTTTTGGGGGTTCTAAGATCTCTCTTGAATCTCTGGAGTTTTAAACAAAATGGCAAAATGATGAAAGGAAATGGATTGTAACAACTTGCTAAGAACCCTGGCCCAACTCCATGAGAACAAGAACTGGTAGAAGTTCTAGGGCTCAGATTGTATCTCTGTTTTTCCAAAATTCTTTGCAAGTCTGAATCTGAAACATAGCTACCTGCCTCAAATTGACACCAAGTAAGTAAAATTTTACCTGATTCCTTGCATTTGACTGAGAGCACAAGCAAACTTACTTGAAATCTGAAGTCCAACTGATTATATCTGTGCCTCCTTGTTTCTTAGTTCTATACATATTAAGTTATGAAAGGCAAATTGGGTTTGGAGGGAAAACCTAAGAAGATTATTTAAGAATACCTAGAAGCCATGGAAACGTGCCTTTAGAAGGAGCATGTATTCTGTTAAAAAAATATTCCACTTATGAGTAATGAAAGACATCTTCCAAATAGCCCCAAGCTAACTAAAGAAAGAATAAGCAGATGGTTTGAAGGTGTGTCAGAAAGAAGATTTATGAAATAAGATTATGGTTATGCTGGAAAGTAATAGCAATTGTTGTAAGCAGATGGGACATGCATGGAGCAGAAGAGGAAAGGGTCAGTTTTTTCTGGATGTGACTTCACTCTGGCTCACTTAGACACATAGCTCTCTAGTGTTGCACACATGTGGCAGACACTTGCAAAGACTATATGATGGCTCCCAGTTGTATTTCTGCAGGTCCAAAGCAGAACACCACATTCTAATTGTAGCCATCCTAGTGGTACTGGTCCTGTCTCGGTCATGTTTGGCAAACTCATCTATGCTCTTCTCTATGTCCATGTGACTATCACACCTTTTGAACTGTCAGGGGAAAGGACATTGGAGAGACTCAGCCCACTTATTCCTGAATATGTAGTTAAGACCTGAGAAATTCAATTCTTAGTGAAGAAAGATATAAAACAATTCTTTCATCTATTTTCTTATTAGCTCAAATCCTAGCCCTTAAAGGTGTAATGAGTGAGTCTTTCTGCCACAAATTTTAAGTCTCAAATCTGTCCCTTCAAATTCAACTATGGTTTAGAAAAATAATGTTTCAATTCCATCCAACTAGTCAACTCAACAATTTAATTTCTTTAATATATTCCAAAGTAAGTTTACAAAGGTCAATATTCTTTAACCCTAAATATATCAGTATGAATTTCTTAAATCAGAATTTGATACTTGTATGCTGATGTTTGAGCTTGAATTTGCATTGACTAAAATATGCAAATTTTGTCATTCCATGAGTTTCAATTGACTTTCTGCTTATATTTATAGTTTAATTAAAATAGTTCATTAATTTTATGTCCTAAATATGTTTTGCTGCAGTGTTACTATCCTTTGCATAACAAGACGTAGGCAGATAACACAATGAGTGTATGAAAGACAGCTTATTGTTTTCACATCATAAAGTGTGGGTACTCTTTCTTCTGATTTTTAGGAGATAGTAAACTTTGGTGTTAAAAGTCAATAGCAATTAAAATATGAATCAAACATTCCTCCCATTCTTCCTGTCTTCTTCCAATCAGGTTTATGTGGTGGCTTCCCTGAAAGAGCAAGATGATCTACTTAAAAAACAAAAACTGCACCTCTCTCTGCAAATGGGCTTTATATGAATCAGTTTTTTCAATACTGCATAGCCTCAGTATTACACCCAGCAATAAATAAGGTGCTGAGACTGATGGGAGGCATCAGCTGCTGCCACAATCCCTGATTTTGTTGCATTCATAAAGAAAACCTCATTGTCCAAGCCAGTTGACTAGTAGGCAACCAAGATGAATGTAAACTTTTAAAATGAAGAGTTTTCATAAGTTCTTGCTATTGGTGCCTTAGATAAAACATACTTCACTTGGGAAAAAGTCCTCTGTTAAAAAACCAAACTTAAGAGCCATAAATCTAACCCTCCTCAGCCCATGAGGCTCAATGATCAAAACTTGTTTCTTGTGTTCTTACTCCTTTTCTATGATATACCTTTCTGTTGTCTTGTGTACAGCAGTGAGCTAGATTCTGTGGGATTTAGCAAAATAGGGTAAGATATGGTGCCCTCCTCATTCTAGCCAAATACCTGCAGAGAAATGCTTAACATTTGTGATGAAAAGAAAGATTAACATGGCAAGATGAGGTATGGTAAGATAATGTGAGATCTAAATTATGAGGGCTACAGACTTGCTGATTGGAAGTCAGAGAAGGGAATTGGAATAGCTGCTCATGTAAGTAGAAAGGAAGTGAGGGAAAAGCACTTCACAGACTCTCTGGGATAGATTGTGTGTACAAATTCTTATAGAATCATTTGTATAAGGCTTATACTGGGAGCTGTTTAAGCTAATTGTTTATTTCATTTACTGTGGGAAAATCCTAGAGACATGTTTCTATTGACCTTGTTTCCAGACCTTGGGATTTACCTTTTAACTGGACTAAAGCCAACTGTAAATATTAAGGTCAAGCCTACAGGGGTCCCGTGATGCTAAATCTAGAAGGATTTGAAAACTGTTTTCCTTCTTCCTTTCTTTTGAGAGCTGAGAATAGAAAGTATGTGAGTAGGGGCAAGATAAGAGCAAAACAGGTTTCTTTAAAAAAGATAAAAAAAAAAAATTGTACTGTAGAATGGTGAGAAATGAAGCCACCACTGAGATGGTGGCAAATCCAAAAGGAAGGTAGCAGCTGGAACCAATTAATTTTGCACAAATGCTCCCCAGGAAGGCATTTGCCTTCTAAAGTGATAAGCATTACCCTTGCTATATAGATTATATAACTTTCTAAGATCTTGGTCTTTGGCATTATTCAGATCTGATTCCCTAATACTAGAAGCTTCAGGCCTCCTGGTTCACTGTTTTGAAAATCTAAAACATATGACAGAGAAATTCTAGTGAACTCAACAAGAAATCCCACTTAATCAAAACTACCAGTCAATTCAAATACCCTGCAGTAAGTGTGTAGTGCCACATGTTGAAAGCCTGTAAAATTTAAACACTGTTTACCCAAGCAGTTTGCTGGGACAGCAAGGCAGGCATGAAAAATGTCCGCAGTTACCCCTTCTGTAACTGTACACTGCCCTTGCTTATAACCTGGAACTGACTATTGACATTCAATAGTGCCACAGGACCCAGGAAAGTTCTTAAATAACTCTGCTTGCCACCACCACTCTGAGCTACACTTTTCAGGCCATAGCTTTTAACTGTACGGCCCCAAGAATTCTAACTAGGTCAATTCACAAAAGGCAGGTGCTCTTAAATGATTTGGACATAGCCAGAAACACTTCTCTTGTCCTGAACTTTTGCTGTTTCGTTCAGAAGGTTAGGCTGCCAGGCATTAATCTTGGTGCCTGCCCCTAAAAAGAGGAATAATTCTTATAGTCCAGTTCAAAGTTCTGGATTCCTGAGCCAGAGATTTAGCTCAGTGGTTCCAGTGCCTGCCTAGCAAGCCCAAGGTCCCTGGTTCAATCCCCAGTAACCACATACAACAATACCACAACCAGCAATCAGTCCTACATACCACAATGTTGGGTGTGGTGGCTCATGCCTGTAATTCTAGCACTCGGGAGGCAGAGGCAGGAGGATTGCTGAGTTTAAGGCTTGCCTGGGCCACATAGTGAGCTCAGAGCCAGCCTGAACTACAAAGTGAGACCTGTCTCAAAAAAAAATTTTTTTTTCAGGGGCCAGAGGGTTAGCTCAGTAGTTCCGGCGCCTGCCTCACAAGCGCAAGGGCCTGAGTTCAATCCCCGGTAACCACATATAATGCCGGGCATGGAGACACGCCCACCAACAGTCAACACCACATACCACAATGCCGGACGTGGTGGCTCATGCCTGTAATCCCAGCACTCGGGAGGCAGAGACAGGAGGATTGCTGAGTTCGTGACAGCTTGCCTGGGCACCATAGCGAGCTCAGGGCCAGCCTGAACTACAAAGCAAGACCCTGTCTCAAAAGCAAAAAAAAAAAAAAAAAAAAATTTTTTTTTTCAAAGTTCTGGGTGCCAAAATGAACACCATAAGCTGGCATTTTTATTTCTATATCTTCTAAATGTTTCTGAACATGTCCATACAAATATCCTGCAGATGATGTATACATAAAGTTCCAAGGGAGTTAATTTTGTTGCAAATGGGTAGATTCTAGAGGGATTTACTGTCTCTTCTTCCATGGCCAAATAAGACTTCATGAGGAGCTTCAGTACTCATAAAGGAAAAATGTGTTTTAATTTGGGGCAAAGTGAATCTTTAAATCAAGAAAAGACAATAAATATCAGCATCAGATATCACTCCTTGGTAGTTCCATGGTACGGAGACATTCCAGAGACCTAACAGCAAGTTAGGTGCTCCAGGAATGTTGGAGAGCACCAAGGCAAGCAGCATCGGGTCAGTTTAACCATTTTCTTCAGCACCAAGCTTGTTTCTTGCAAGTTCAGAGCAAGGCACTTTGTAACACTCTGGGGCAAAGGGATCCTGTTGTACGTGCTATTGAAAGGAAGTGAGAAACTAAAGACATCAGAATTCAATATAGGTCCTTAAGAGTTCTAGGATGTGCCTGGGTCCCCAGCGTCTGACTGGAGTTGACAAATTGAATTAACCAGTTTCCTGGAAGCAGCAGGTGACTGAGTCCATTAAGCTAGTCACATTTTATTGTCATCTTTGATGGATGAACTATTCATGGAATGCCTTTTCTCTCTGAGATTTTTGCTTACTTAAGTCCCTATTGCACATCATGTATGCAGCACACATGAAGATAACATGGCTTGATTGTCCCTGATGGAGCAGGATAATGCCTCCTGAAATCGATTATATTGGTGGTCTTCCTTTAAGTGAGCGCTGAGCTTAGGATATCGATCTCAGTTTGCAAAGTGTTTTCTTTAATCACTTAATTAGCTATTCTTGAGATATTTAAACTGCTCTTCCTGCCCCAACAGTGAGCATGAGAACCAAATTCCAGGTCCACCTCAAAGATGATTAGAGCCTAAGGTGTGTGGACTACAGATCCGTGCTCCCGGAATCCAGGAAAAGGGACTAGAAGACCTGAGTAAATACAGTTGTAGAAGGGGAGAAGTGAGGATCACCCAATTCTCCAAAAAGAGATTGAGAGGATTCATAGACTTGTGAAAGAAAAGTCAAGAAACAGGATGAGAAAGCACAAACAAATAGCCTCAATCCACAACAGATGAGATAGGTCTTTCCAAAACACCCAGGAGGTGCCCTGCCAACAGGGTGCTTAGTAGTAAACAGCCACTCCATCAACAGAGAATTAGGGCAGCTTCAGGATGAGGCAGATCTTTACACAAGGAGATATCCAGGAAGCCCGGCTTACTGCAGGCCCCCACCGTCCGGGTCCAGGAATCTGATATGGGACCAGTCCCTGCAGACTGGTCAGGAAAGCAACCCAAGAAAACCACATGGCCCTTGAGCTCACAAACATCTTTGTAAGTCATACCCAACCAGCAGAGAAAGAGACACTGGCCAGCTGCTGTGAGACTCACAAGTCCACTCCACTGACACAGCCTGACCTCTAGCCGAGTCCTCAGTAATGCCCCACGCGGGCTTTCTGTGCCAAGGAAATTTTGCCCCTGGGACATTTCCACAGCTTACAAAACAGCCCCAGATCCTCAGAGGTGTTGTTGCCGCTGTGGTGGTGTTGTGGGTGTTTAATCTATCAGAGCCCTTGGAAGAGAATCATATTAAGAAAAGTTCAAGCTCTAGTGCTAGAAAAACCTAAGTTTGAATCCTGACTTTGATGTTTCCTAGCTGTTTCACCTCGAACAACTGACTTCCCTTTTTAAATGTTAAGTTCCTCATTTGTAAAACGAGAGCCATAACCCAGCCTGACTATTGTAATCAACTGATAAGCAGAATGTGCTTTTCAAATTATACCCAAAAAGTCCACGCATGGTCCAGAGCCTGGCATGCAGTAAGTGCTCAGTGCATCATGGTTAATATCTCCTTTATGCAGTGTTCTAAGGTTATGACTTATGTGCATTCTTTGATTCATTCCTGTTCATTTTCTCTCTCCCTTCTTTCCTTCTCTACATACTCTCTCTAGTTCTCTGAAAAGTATCACTTCTCATCTCTTTGTTACTGAAACCTAATGCAGATTTTAAAATATTTAACAAGTACTCAATATATACAAAGTACTCAGCTAGACAACATGTTGAGTGCTATACAAGATAGGCTCAATGCCTGTAATCCCAATACTTAGGAGGATGAAGCAGTAGGATTACAATTTCGAGGATAACCTGAGCTACACAGCAAGTTCAAGGCTGGGCCAGACACACAGTGAGATACTGTCTCAGAAAAATGAACTCTGTTGAAGAATTGGGCAGCAGAGCTGGACAGAGAGCTCAAATTCCAATGACCTCTCTTTTTCTTTATTTAAGCACTTCTGGAAATCCTATCATCTCCATAGAACCTTCTTTTAATAAAAAGAAAATCTGTTGGAAATTTCCCCTGAGCCGTTTCCTTAATGAAGATCTCCAGTCCGAGGCATCAGCCCGCATCAGGAGTGAGGGGAGTAGTTAAAATAGATGTTAACATTCCCAGCAAAACTGTAGGCACATACATGGAGGGCTGGGGATTTAGCT
Organism: Thryonomys swinderianus; assembly: GCA_004025085.1. Classification (NCBI taxonomy): domain Eukaryota; kingdom Metazoa; phylum Chordata; class Mammalia; order Rodentia; family Thryonomyidae; genus Thryonomys; species Thryonomys swinderianus. The sequence goes on along the minus strand of PVIC010006175.1, from coordinate 25,318 downwards.
CAGTGGCATTGTGCCTGCCTGGCAGGTGCAACATCCTGAGTTTGATCCCTGCTACTGCAAAAAAAATAAATAAATAAAACATAAGCAATGCATGGTTATTTGTGACTGAACTGGTTATTAACAGATCTTAACAGCCCTGTGCAGTATACCCACCATGGCCTTATGAATTATGTGCAAAATTTTCCTTTTTGAAGGTGCCACTATTAAGTATAGTACTGGCCTTTTCTGAGGACAAGTCTTCTTTAGGATCCTGTTGGAAGTCAAGAAGACAGAATAAACCTATAGACCATGTGGGGAGAATGGAATATTGACACTCTTTCCCTCGATCCCCAAAGCAATATATATGAACATTATACCTATGAAAACAGGCATCCATATGCACCATACAAATATATCATGCCCCTGCTCTTGGCAGACACCCAACTAGCCCCAGCTGCAGCCTGAACTAAAATCTCTTAGCAGCCACTTGTGGTGGCCATGAAATATGATCAGACAGGAGTCATATTCCTTATACCTGTTCAGCTTTGAAACCCAAGTCCCACAGAAACAAATGAACTTATCCCAAGGTTGCCTGTTTGAAGAGTCCACTGATTATAAAGCAGTGAGCTCTATCAGCCTAGATTTGTAAACTGGTGTCAACCGAAGTTAATGTGGAAACTTTCTGAGACTATGGAAGTCAGTAAAGGACCTTTAGCCACATGCCAATGCTACTTAGGTCGGTGGAGATACTCTGCAAAAGAGGACAGCCAAGCCCAAGGCTTCCGAAATGAGTAGAGAGCATATAAAGTTCAGCTTGACCTGGGACAACGTGAATTTCCACAAAATAGTAACTCCATTTGCTTATTCCTTCCACTAAGCCACTGCAGTATTTCAGTTCAATGCAATGTACTGAATCACTAAATTGATGACTATGTATTTTAGTCATTTATATGTGCCTAAGGATACTGTTTTAAGATAGCAAGTATGGTGATGGGAATCAAGAGAGAGACTTAAGAAAAGCAGAAGGCCTTCTAGAATTTACAGTATGCTTTCAGTTTTACAATCCTCACCTCAGCAAGTGTACACATGCAAGTACACACATATAAAGCAGACAAAGTAGAGGAGAGAAGGGAGAGGAGCCAAAATGTTTAGAGAAATAGCCACAGATGATGAAATTAAGACGAGATTTAATCTTCATTCATTCCCTCACTTATTTTCTCCAAATAGACCTTGGGAACATGGTGATAAGCAAAACAAAATACAAGACCTGTTCCTGTGATGCTCAGTAGCTACGCTATGGCCAAGCTTTCGCAAAATTGTTTCATAGAGTACACAGTGGCAGTTTTTGCAACCTTGCTTTCAGATTGCCTATGATACAGCCAGTCAGCCGTCCATTTTCATTTCTCTTGAAGTTTCCCAGTGAGGCTAAAGGCTCCCATTTATTGTGAATCTACCAGGTATCAGTCATGTCTGAAAGCTTGCGTGCATTATCTCATTCAATTCTTGAACCAGCCTTATGAAGTCAACATGCTTATCCTCACTTTGAGCTTAAGGATCAAACCTAAGGTGACTAAAGCTTTATCTTTGTCATATAGCTTGGAAGTCAAATACAAATCTCTTCCATTCCAAAGTCACCTACTCTGTTCTTAAGACCCTTAAGGCACAAGCATTTCCTGATTCCCCCCACTAGGACAAGGAGGAAAATGTTGCAGGTGGACATAAAGTTTTAAAAGCTTCCTTTTGTGGCTATCATGAAGTAATTATTCCTGCCAAATGACAATCATGCCCTTATCTGTCCTTGGGCAAGAAATGAGCACATTTGTTCTTTTTAACATCAAAGGAGTAAATAAGTTAATCTTCTATTTAGCCTTCCTCCTGAGGTTCCCTAAAAGGGCTAACCAAGAGAAAAGGCTGATAAGTTGCTCCAAAAGACTGATTTCCAGGTACTTTTCTCCCCTCTGTCTCTAAATGTTCAGCCTCAAGGCCACCATCAACACATTTGGCAGGCAATGCTGCTGAGAGCTTAGAACTCTTTTGCTCAACCTAATCCTCCCTCAGGTGAACCGGTAAAGGAGGGGAAACCTGCCACAGTGTCCTGACATTTTCCATGGCCTCTTTAAGGAACAGCTGGACCATAATAGAAGGTTACTCAGGGATATCCATAGGTTTGACAGGACCCCGTATTTTAAACAGGGTGGATACTAAATCCTTCCAGCCCTGGAATGTTACTGCTCTCTCAGGAACCCAAGAGAAGTTTCTTATGATGATCTATAAATCTCTCTGGCTTAAAATACCCAAAATTAGTTTCTGCGCCGTGGGAACATAAAAATGATATGGCTTTTTTCTTTGACATGTCAGTTAATAAAGAGAGGGAGGTGGAGCCCGGATGCCGCCTGCCAGGTCTCTTAAGGGCTTACTCATTAAAAATGGGAAGCACTTTAATTACCTGTTTAGTTTTTTGCTGTATGTGTGTGCTATATGTTTTATAAAAAGGTCTTGTGGACACTCAGGAAATTATATCATTAATTATAGCTGTCAGGATATTATGTGGCCCACCATGATTGAAATTTTTCTTAGGGCTTATTTTTTTCTTTTGTTTTGTTTTCAGTTTAAAAAAATATTTTAAATATTATTTTCATTTTTCCATAGATTCTAACTACTTAGCAGAATAAAATTTTTTATCACAGATAATTCAACAAAGTGACTTCATGATTTGTTTATTTGGGATGTTAATGGATGGCTTGCTTAACAGAAAATTTACTTTCTCAAAGTGTATGTTACTTCCCCTAATATTAGGCTAATTTGAATTCCTGAGGCATAAAGGAAGAGATAAAACAGTATGCAGCTGAGATCACAAACCCTAGAAGGCATCCCCCATTTAAGTAGACATCGAATTATATATATTGAGTGTCATCCCCCAATGCTTTGAGCCACACGAGTTTTGTAGTCAGGAGGAATGAACATGATAATACAGTTCACTTAGCTCTAGGCTAGTAATCAAAAAGTAGCACCTTGGCTTTGCATTAATACTACCCAGTTGCCTCAGATCCTAGCTCCTATTTGGTCGCTTCGGTTTGTTTCTCTTGTCTTTGCTAGACAAATTCTAGAGTGCGCTTGGAAAAAAGCCTCCTCTGTGCCATCAACCTCAAGTCAGCTTGTGGGGGACTCTCAAGAAAGTAGCCATGCAGATTCAAATCTATTCAAAGAAGAAATAGTTAGAACCTTGATAGGTGTTAGAAGAAGAAAAGTTTAATCAATGTACTCAAATCAGCTAGAACCTTCTAAATGTTCTGCAAGGCTCTCACTTCTGCCATGCTCAGCGGTTCACATCCACATCCACTCTTCTTACTAATGGACAAATGGAAGTATACCCATCTATGAAGCTGCTTATACATAAGAAGGTACCCAGAGCACTGTGATGGCTTCCAAGAATGGATGAGATCTTGAAGTACATCCCAAGTGGGAGTATAAATTAAAGCAACCTTCCTGGAAACTCACTTGGCATGATGTATCAAAATGTATAAAAATATTCACACAATCTAATCAGAATCTATCTAAAGAAAAATAATCTGAGATGGGAACCTGATTTCTGACTCAGAAATGTGTACAGTGTCACTGCAATATCATAGCAAATGAGGCAACAAACTAAGGACATTTGAAGACCAGTTATAAATTCTAAGACATCTGTATGGTGGAACTTGAAAGGGCTGTATAAGTCATGTTTTGGATAACAGTCAATGGCATGGAAAAGTATTCATGCTAATGGTGTTTGAGTTATAGGATAATGTTGAGTTTTTGAGGAGCTGTCTATGTTTTGCAAATTTCTATAATTAACAATAATTATTTACTTCCAGAGATTGAAAATACATTATTATAGAACTAAAAGCAAGAAAAAAATGTTGTTTCTGACTTTAAGACGGTGATTTAAGACATGCTCTGCTTTAGGGTGGATAGCAAGCCATTTTGCATGTGAATGGTTTGCATTTAGATTCATTCAATCACAATGAGAGATGCCATAAAGCTGAGACACAAGCAATCTCCTTGCACGCCTCTCACACAGCGTCTTTCAGAGGTGCCCAAGAAGGGATCCTATAGTCAAGTATATTCAGTGAGCTATAGAGGAACACTTTAACCAAAATGTGGTCAGGCCTTGTAGCTCAGCAAAAGTGGCTTCTTTCTTGGGATCTTTAACAGCTGCCCAGCAAGGATCACATCAATATTAATGGTGGCCTTAGACTGACAGGGCAGGACACTAGTCATTAAATAGAGCCAACTGTCCCACAGCATTTGTCGCCAGTGTAATTGGTGTCTTGCTTTCCCATGCCCTCATTCCAGAAAAAAAATATTTGGTTGCATTTGGAGTTTCTCTAAACTATAATAATCCTTCCAGTGAAGATCCATATTCTCCTCCTCCTTGATACACTCAACATGTATTCATCACAAGGCAATTTTTCCCCTTCTGTTCCCTGGGTTTACATCATAACTGTGTCAATCACATCACTGGGGGGCATGCAGAAGGAAGATAAAACTTCCCAAATATGAGAAAAGTTGTGTCTTTAGCCAAATCCCAGGCACACTTTGCCAGACATTTTCCCCTGAAATTCTCAAGGCCACGTGTTTGAACGGGAAATTTAATCCACATGTTTCTGATTCATATGTACACTTAATGCATCAAAATATCATCTCTTTGAAGTCCAAATGGCCTTTTTATAGACTTTTCCTTAGGAATGGAAAGTTGTAGTTGGCCAAGAACTAACACATTCGAAACCTCCAAAGTCCAAGTTCTTTTCAAAGTTCCCAACTCAAGAGATTGAACCGAGCTTTGAAAAACACCCCACTCTCCATCACTCCAGCTACCCCAGCATGACTGTAAATCTTGGGACACTTCACTCCACCATGCCTCCTCAGCCTTTCTTGTACATAGTCATGGAGCCTTACTGGTTAAGAGCTGTCTTCTAGGGAATTCCCACAGTAATTTTGGGAGGGAGAGTGAGCAGAGGAAGAACCCTGGCCCCTCCAGGAGCCCAAGAAGGGAATCAAGTGATCAGTGGAAAACAACAGATTGGTGGGGGCAGAGCCAATAATTCATTCCCAACTGCACATCAAGATTGGGATTTCAGGCTTTCCTCAAGAAGCCTGGCAGAAAACCATCACATTTGGAAGATTTGTATTTGGAGCTTCCACAACTGTATTCCCAAATGTTCTCTTGTAGACAATACTCCAGGCCTCATGCTGATCAGATGCAATCATAAGTCTGTGTCACCTCTTCAAATCTCCTATCTGAAGATGAATTGAAGCATAATTCAATGCTGTCAAAACAGGAAGTTGGGGAAGAAGACTGGGGAAAAGACAGAATTATCCATATCATGTAATGTTTCTATCAAGCTAAGCCATCCCCACCAACTGAGCTCCAAATCACTCCTGACCCACAGACCGAGGAAAAGAGGGGAAGTGAGAGTTAGGCAGAGAGACAAGAAGTCCTTTTTCCAGGCAGTAGGTACCTTGAAAGCAGACCTCTGCCCTTCATTGGTCATATCTACCACAGTGCTTTGCCTTTGTTAGTAAATAAGGTTTTATTGAATAAATTGTGTATAACTAAATGAAATACAGTGAGCTCTTCAACTGGTCCTTCAAACATTCCTTCTACTACCTTTTTTCAGTCACTTCCCCTTCCAAAATCGGTCTACAGAAAATTATCAGGCCCATCTCCCCAGTGTACATACAATTAACCTACATTTAGTAAAAACAAATCAAATCTGGGCTGGAGATTTAGCTCAGTGGTTCCAGTGCCTGCCTAGCAAGCGCAAGGTCCCTGGTTCAAACCCCGGTAACCACATACAGCAATACCGGGCATGGTGACTCATGCCCACCAGCAATCAATACCACATACCACAGTGCCTGGTGTGGTGGCTCACGCCTGTCATCCCAGCACTCGGGAGGCAGAGGCAGGAGGATTGCTGAGTTTGAGGCTTGCCTGGGCTACATAGTGAGCTCAGGCCAGCCTGAACTACAAAGCCAGACCCTGTCTCATAAATAAATAAATAATAAACAAATAAATAAATAATAAAGTCTGTATCTTAAGCAATTTGCCTGCCCTCTCTCATTAATTACTTCAAGTGGGTGGACGAATGGTCATTCATAAATGGGCATGAAACACGACGACTGAGGATTGTAAGTTCTGTTAAGCTTTCTTTCTTAAAATAATTTCAGAAGATATTTATCAACTCAAAAGAATACATCTAAAATACCCAGTCATGTCTATACCTTGGGGGAAGGAAAATGTTGTCTTAGTATACTCACCACCCTTTTTAATTGAATTATTTATTAGTACATTTTATACACAGCTCACAATCACACTCAGCATTGGGGAATTACTACCAATATATGATACAAGTTAATAGTTTTTCTAATGAATTTCACCAATAGCCCTTGAGCATATAAAACCCACACCAAGTTCAAATTATGCTTTATAAAGTTGCTTACCACAGCTTTGTCATTCTCTGGGAGAGACATTAAAGAAATGAGATGATCTTCACCTTTCAGTTTCTTTGATGGAATCTGCATTTGTGAATTTTTAGTAATCTGAAGAACAGAATAAGCTAATTAGGCCAAGAGTGCTTCTTCAAGTAGTGCACTTTGCCATGCAAATCTGTTAGAGAACCCAGCTGAGTGCTACTTCTGGTATCCAGATGGGAAAACTGAAACAGGTGTACTATTACATAACAAGCCAACAAGCTGGATTTAGAATTCGAAGGTCAGCATCTCCTGCCTATGGCTTAAACCTCTCAGTAGTATCATATCCCAAAAGCTCTTCCTTCCTTTTCGTCTCAGGGGACCATGAGGGACCTCAGGGATGATCTAGTTCTGCAGCTTCAAGGAAAAAAAGTGCTTGGCAGCCAATCATTTCATCCATTAAAATCTTATGCAAATGTCCATATATAAAATCTATACTGGGAAGAGTGGGCACTGGTTGAAAATAAAGTAATGGGCCAATGGGAGCCCTCTATCTATTTGATATTGAAAGAACTCAAAGACTGAATACAGCTCTTCAAGGGACAGGTTAGAAGCCTGTGAAATAATTCCTCCCTCACAGACCCAAATCGTGAAATGGTTTGTCTAGGATCTCTGATTAATGACAGAACGAAACCTAAGCTCCAGGTGCCCTGACAGCACTGAGTGCTTGGTCAGTTATATTACAATGAAACTTATTAGCAGGAAAGATTAATTTTCTAGTGTTTTTCTATCTGAATGTTATTTTATTTTATTTTTTTCTTTGATTAGAACTTTTTTATTTTATTAGAATGTTTTATTAGAACTATTTTATTAGAACATTATGATTGCATTCACTGTTGGAGACTTGTACATGTACAACATATATTTCAGTTTCCTTCCTTTTCCTCCCTCCCACCCATTCCCTTTTACTTTTCCCAGCATCAGATTTATTTATTTATCTTATAAGACTCCATAAAGTAAATTATCATATATACAGATAAACAACCAGACTAATAGGCAAAAAATATAAAACATAAGATAACATTCCTAAGTCATTAGATACATTGTCTACACTGGATCACAACATCATTGTTTTTCTCTCTTTTTTCCTATTATCTGTGGGGTTTTTATACAGATAGAGAGAGAGAGAGAGAGAGAGAGAGAGAGAGAGAGAGAGAGAGAGAGAGAGAGAGAGTGTTTTCATATAATAGAAATCATGCAATATTTAAGCTTAGGTGTCTGAGTTACTTCTCTTAAACTTATCTCAAAGTACATCCAATTTTCTACAAATAACTTATTTATCCTTTCTATGGCATTTCTTTGTGTATAAATACATTTTTTATCCATTCATCTATTGATGGATGTATAACCAGTTTCCAAGATTCAGCTATTATGAAGTGTACTACTATAAACATGGGTATGCAAACATTACTGAAGTATAATGTTTTTATTTCTTTGGGGGAAGATACCTATAAGAGGAATAGCTGATCAAATGGAATTTTTCATTTTATTTTTTTCAGGATTCTTCATACTGTTTTCCATAGCGGTTATGTCAGTTTACAGTTCCACCAACCATAAAGAGTTCCTTTATCCCTAGTTGATTTCTTGATGGTAGCCATTCTTTCTGGAGTGACAAGGAATCTCAACCTTGTTCTAATTTACATTTCTCAAAGGGCCAATGGTACTAAAATTTTTCCATGTATTTATTGGATTTTTTTATTTCTTCATTTGAGAAGTGTCTATTCACTTTAGATGCCCATTTTTTCAATTGAATTCTTTGTTGGTACATTTTGCAAATAGCTCACAATCACACTCAACATTGGTGAATTTGTACCAGTATATGACATGAGTTAATTCTCATTTTACCCATATCCCAACCCACCACACAATCCCCCATGCACTATATACATGTGCTTTCTTTGTCTTTTCAAAGATGCCTTTTTTTTTTTTTGAGACAGGGTCTCACTTTGTACTTCAGGCTGGCCCTGAGCTCACTATGTAGCCCAGGCAAGCCTGGAACTCAGCAATCCTCCTGTCTCTGCCTCCCTAGTACTGGGATTACAGGCGTGAGCCACCACGCCCAGCATTGTGGTATGTGGTATTGATGGCCAGTGGGCGTGAGTCACCACGCCCAGCATGGTGTGTGGTCACTGAGATTGAACTCAGGACCTTGCACTTGTGAGACAGGCCCTGGAACCACTGAGTTAAATCTCTGGCCCATTAATTCTCATTTTTACACATATTCCTATCCACCCACAACCTCCCACCCCTTATATACATGCTATTTATTTTTCTTTCCAAATCATATGTATTCTTTCCCCTCATTACATTCTCCCACCACATTCCCTTTGAATATTTCCTATTTCACAAAATCTATCATACATTCTAGAACTCATTTACATCTACAGGTTCTCGTACCAGAGAAAAGATATATATTTACATAGCTGAGATCTATTTATTTCACTTACTAGTGTGTCCTCAAAGTGTATCTATTTGCACATAAATGAATGGAACCTGTCATTCTTCATGGCAGAGTAATACACCATTTTATTTAACACACACACATCTTTATCAAATCTCTAGTTGATGGGCATCTGGGTTGTTTCCAAGATTGGGCTATCACAAACCGAGCTGCTATGACCTTTGGGTATATTCCTAGCAGGGGGATAGCAGGGTCAAATGAGACCTCTAATCCCAGTTTTTTGAGGAATCTCCACACTGATCTCCACAATGGCTGTACCAGTCTACAATCCCATCAACAGTGGAGAAGGGTTCCTTTCTCCCCACAGCCTCGCCAGCATTTGTTGCTGGTTGATTTCACAATAGCAGCCATTCTTTGTGGAGTGAGATGAAATCTCAGTGTTGTTTTCATTTGCATCTCTCAAATGACCAGTGACGTTGAACATTTCTTCGTATGCTTCTTGGCTGCTTTGACTTCTGCCTCTGAGAAGTGTCTGTTCATTTCAGATGCCCATTTTTGAATAGAGTCTTTAAACTTGAGGAAACTGATTTGTTTAAGTTCTTTATATATGGTAGATAATAGCCCTTTGTCTGATAAACAGCTAGTAAAGATTTTTTCCCATGTTATCTTTTAGCTGTGCCAGTGGTTTCTTTTGCTGTGCAGAAGGTTTTTAGTAGGATGAAATTCCATTTGTTGATTCTTTATTCTAGTTCTCATGCTATAGAGGTTTTACTCATAAAGTCTCTGCCTAAGCCATTGTCTCCAAGAGTTTTACCTAGCCTGTTTTGCAGTGGGTTTATTGTTTCTGTTTTAGTGCTTAAGTCTCGAATCCATTGTGATTTTAGTTTAGTACACAGTGAAAGAGATAGGTCTAGCTTTAGTTTTTGAAGGGTTAAAGCCCAGTTTTTCCAGCACCATTTGTTAAAGAGGCTGTCTTTCCTCCATAGAAGATGTTTGGCTCCTTTGTCAAAGACAAGGTGGTTCAGTGTGTCTGGAGTTATTTCTGGATCTTCTAATCTATTCCACTGGTCCTTAGGTCTGCTACTTTGCCAGTACCATACAGTTTTAAGTAGGGGGTTGTAATACCCCCTGCCATGTTGTGGTTGCTTAGAATTGCTTTTGCTATTCTAGGTCTTTGTGGTTCCAGATGAATTTTTGGATTATTTTCTCTAGCTCTGTGAAGTATGGTGATGGGATTTCAATTAGGATTGCGTTGAATCTGTATAGTAGTTGTAGGAGTACAGCCATTTTGATATTGATTCTCCCTACCCAGGAACAAGGGATGTCTTTCCATTTTTTGTTATCCTCTTCTATCTCCTTTTTCAGAGTCCTGTAGTTTTTAGAAAAGAGGTCTTTCACCTCCTTTGTTAGATTGATTCCTAGATATTTCATTTTTCTGTGTGCAACTGTGAAAGGGATGACTCCCCAATTTTTCTTTCAGTGAGTCTGTTGATTGTGTAGACAAAGGCTGTTGATTTTTGAGCATTGATCTTGTATCCAACTGCACTACTAAATTTGGCAATTAAGTCTAGCAGTCTTTTGGCTGAGTTTTTAGGATGGCCTATATAAAGAATCATATCATCAACAAATAATGACAGTTTAACTTCTTCCTTTCCTATCTTTATTCCTTTTATTTCTTTGTCTTGCCTAATTGCTGTGGCTAATGTTTCCAGCAATATATTAAACAAGAGTGGTGACAGTGGACATCCTTGTCTCGTACCTGATCTTAGTGTAAAAGGTTTCAGTTTTTGCCCTTTTAGTATGATGCTGGCTGTTGGTTTCTTGTAAATAGCTTGAATTAGATCATGATCAAAACCCCATTCAGAGAATCTGAATAGATGGACTTTATCTCAATCTAATTCAAGCTATTTATGATATTACTTTATCAGAGGAGCAGCTGGCAAAAATTTTTGCCCATTTTTTTAGGTTGTGTCTTCCCTCTATTAGTGATTTCCTTTGTAGATTTTTAATTTGATGTTATTCCATTTGTTGGTTTATGCATTATGCCTTGTGCAACCAAGAGTTTGTTCAGAATGTCTTTGCCTAAACCTATGTCTTCAAGAGCTTTACTTATTTTGTGTTCTAACAGATTGTTTCTGTTCTAATATTTAGATCTTTGATCCTTTTTAAATTGATTTTAGTGCATAATGAGATATATGACTCTAGGTTCAACATTCAGAATACGAACAGCCAGTTTTCCCAGCACTGTTTGTTAAAGAGACTATTCTTCCTCCAGCAAAGTCACTTGGCCTCTTTGTTACATATAACATAGCTAAATGTAGCTGGAGTTGTTTCTGTACCTTCCATTCTGTTCCTTCATCCACAAATCTTTTTTTATTTTCCAATACCATACTGGTTTTTTTGTTGGTGGTGTTTGTTGCTGTTGTTTTTTATTTTTTACCATGCTATTTTTATCACTGTAGATTTGTTGTGTAACTTGAAGTCCAGGATTGTGATGTTTCCTTTCTTGTTCCTTTTGTCCAGAATTGCTTTTGCTATTCTAGGTATCTTCTGGTTCCATATGAATATTAAGATTGCTTTCTTCAATTCTGTAAAGAATGTTATTGGTATTTTGATTAGAATTGCATCAAATCTATACAATAGCTTTAGAAGTTTTGACTATATTGCTTCTACCTATCCAGGAATTGGAGATATCTTTCCATTTTCTGATCTCCTTCAATCTCCTTTTTCATAGTATTATAGGTTTCATTGTAGAGGTCTTTCACTTCCTTGTGTCTTCCCTCTATTAGTGATTTCCTTTGTAGATTTTAGGTTAATTCCTAAGTATTTCATTTTTCTTGATGCTGCTGTTTCTCTAATTTTCCTCTCAGTGAGTTTGTTATTGCTGTACAGGAACACTATTGATTTTTAGTGTTGGCTTTGTATTCTGCTACACTGCCAAATTTGGATATTATTTCTAGGGGTAGATTGGTAGGTCTTCCCTGTAGAGGCAGGGTCTTCTCTGTAGAGGATCATGTCATTAGCAGATAATGATAATTTAACTTATTCCTTTCTTATCTATGTCCCTTTTATTTTTTTCTCTTATTGCCCTAGCTGTTTTGAGAACTATATTAAATAGGAGTGGTGATATCAGACATTCTTGTCTTGTTCCTGCTTTTAGAGGAAAATTTTCAGTTTCCTTCCTTATAGTATGATGTTGACCATTGGTTTGTCATGGATACCTTTTACTAAGTTGAGATACAGACTTTCTATTTCTATTTTCTTTAGTATCTTTATTATGAATGGATGTTGAATTTTGTCTAATGCTTTTTCTGTGCCTTTTGAGATGGTCATGTGATTTTTGTCCTTGCTTCTGTTTATGCGATGAATTATACTTTTTGATTTGCATATATTAAAGATTCTTAAATCTCTGGAATGAATCTTACTTAGTCTTGACATGTGCTCTTTTTTATGATTTGCTGCATTCAGTTTGCCAGTGTCTTATTGAGGATTTTTGCATCTGTGTTCATTAAAGAGATTGGCCTGTAGTTCTCTTTTATGTTTAGTTCCTTTCTAGTTTTGGAATCAGGGTAATACTTGTTTTTAGGAATTACTCTAGGAGTACCTCTTCCCTTGTGTTCATTTGTTTGAAGAGTATTAGCATTATATCTTGTCTAAAGTTGTTGTAGAGTCCAGCAGAGAATCTATCAGGATCTGGGCTTTCTTTATTTGGTAGGGTTTTTTTTTTCTTTTTGTATTACTCCTTCATTTTCTAAGTCAGTGACCTTATCACTACTACTAATCAAATATCAAGTCAAAGCCAAAATAGTTAATGTACCGAAAGAAGAATTTCTTAGAACATAATGGTACTGAAAACAGGAGGAACCATTATAGTTCAGATCAAGAATTGGCCAACTATTTCCATAAATGGCCCAATAATAAATACCTTAGGATTTGCAGGCCATATGGTGCCTGTCATAAATACTATAACTTTCATTGTAGCCACAGAAAATACGTAAATGACTGACTGTGACTGTGTTCTAATAAAAGTTTATTTACAGACTCTCAAATGTGAATCTCATAGAATTTTCACATCACAAAATATTATTCTTTTTATTCCCCACCAGTTAAAAAGAGTGATAAAGCATTACTAGCTCACAGGGCACAGAAAATCAAGCAGGTGGTTAGATTTCACCCATGAATGAAGTGCGTCAACTCCAGTTTAGAAAAAAACTTTGCTCCACAAAATTTAATCAGGACTGGATAGAATGTGCAGATTTTCTGAACAGTGCTTACTACATAGTTCTTTGAAGATTTCAGGCAATGGAGCCATTTCCTCAGCATTAACATCTGTGTTGCTATTTATTTACGTCCTAGCAGCCTACCCAACCCCACTGGGGAAAATCATGTCCCCGAGTATATGAATGAGAGCCCATAGGATCAGGGTTTTCTTAAAGGAACCCAAATGAGTCTGTGACTGAGTATGAGGCAGAATGGTTAGGGCCTGATCCTGAGCTCAAGACTCCAAATATCTGATACTGGTGCTCCATTAAGGCAATTACTAAAGGCAGCAGCCAATTGACTCTTCATCAGTTACCATCCTAGAAGCCAGGAAGTCATGCATTTGGTTCTTAAAATCAAATCATTAATTCATTGATTTCTATTCCAGCTGGTGACTCGATTCTTCTTCAGCTCAAAGAAATCTGACTACCTCATCTCCCTTTACCGCGCTCTGAGTGGCTGTCTGTGAGGCCTCTTTAGGAAGGACTCAAGGAGATGCTCACTACGTCTCCGGTGCAGTAACAGCTATTATCCCCATCAACGACCCTGACAACACCCGGCAATCCACAGCTACAGTAGTGTCTTCTCTTCCCTCAAGTCAGCCTTAGCCAGTCTTCTTCTCACCTTTCAGACTTCATGGGTGATGTCAGAGAGGATTAGAATCCACTGCCCCCCAAATCACTCTTCACTCTTCTTCTATATTCCTCCTCTTGTCAACTCTTTAATGTTTTCAACAGAGATGAAGAAGCTAAGTAAAATAATCAGATGCACTAGTTAAAATCCAACATGGTTTCTCCTATGTGAGAACCCCAAAATATAAATAAAGACCAAGAGATGGAGAGGGGATGGTAGTAAAAGGATTTTTAAAAAGAGAACTGAAGAAAAAAATGGAAATAGAGATTTTGCAAATAAGAAAAGGAAAATAATTTGGAAGAAGAAGAGAGGGATGGAAGCAAAGGGAACAAAAGAGAGTTAAGATCTGTTATATACATGTACAAACTCTCCAGGACAAATGTAACACAATCAGGCCAGAGGGTTAGCTCAGTGGTTCCGGCGCCTGCCTTGCAAGCCAAGGTCCTGAGTTCGTTCCCCGGTAACCACATACAATGCTGGGTGTGGAGACTCATGCCCACCAGCAATCAATACCACATACCACATACCACAGTGCCGGGCGTGGTGGCTCACGCCTGTAATCCCAGCACTCAGGAAGCAGAGACAGGAGGATTGCTGAGTTCGCGGTGGCTTGCCTGGACACCATAGTGAGCTCAGAGCCAGCCTGAACTACAAAGCAAGACCCTGTCTCAAAAAGAAAAAAATAATAAAATAAATAAAAATAAACAAACAAATGTAACACAATCATTATGTACTGCAAGCATGTATGAATATAAAATAGGGAAATACAATGTGATTTGCATAACACAAAGTACACAGTTAGAGATAAAAATATGTTTTATGAGCTCAGTTTGTGATAGCTCAGTCTATATAATGGAGTATTACTCTCCCTTAAAGAATGATAAGCTGGGCCGGAGATTTAGCTCAGTGGTTCCAGTGCCTGCCTCACAAGCACAAGGTCCTGAGTTCTATCCTGGCAACCGCATAGAATGCTGGGCATGGTGACTCACGCCCAACAGCCATCAATACCACATACCACAGTGCCAGGCGTGGTGGCTCACGCCTATAATCCCAGCACTCAGGAGGCAAAGACGGGAGGATTGCTGAGTTCGTGGTGGCTTGCCTGGGCTACATAGTGAGCTCAGGGTCAGCCTGAACTACAAAGCAAGACCCTGTCTCAAAAAAAAAAAAAAGAGAATGATAAATTGAGTCATTTATACTCAAATGGATGTACCTTCAGGACATACTCATAAGTGAAATAAATAGGTAACAGAGGTGTAAATATCATATCTTTTCTCTAGTATGAGAAAATGAAGATGTTAATGAGTTCTAGAATGTATGATGGTTATTGTGAAATAGAAAATACTCAAAGGGAAATGTGGTGGAGGGGTGAGTAATGAGGGGTAAAGAAAAAATGTGATGGTAATAAAAAAAAGGGAAACAAAGCTTATGTATTTAGGGGATACGGGTTGTGGGGTGGGTAGGGGAATGGGAAAAATTGAGAATTAAATTGTGTCATATACTGGTACGAATTCCCAATATTGAGTGTGATCATAATGTGTGAATATACAATGTACTAATAAAGATAAAAAATAAACTTTAATAAAACCCTGCTATGCATGACGATAATCCTTTAATATAATATTCTCAATGCAATTAGAAATGTGAAGATTGCGTCTGGCCGAATGGGCAGCAGACCCATGTACACTCTGGCTGGCACGTCGGCAACGTGCTATCTGCCAGTAATCGATGTCTGCTGGAAAATGAGAATAATTGTAAACATCTCTGTGTGAGAACTAGGGAACGAGAGTTTCCCAAGACAGGTCGCAACTGCACAATTTCAAGCTGACATTTTATTTCACCTAAAAGAAATAATTGTGCTTATTAAGATAGTTATCCCTACAGGATCAGGATCTGGAAACCAAACTTCTCTCATCTCATGCATAACAATTATAAACAACACCTGTTTAGGGTTAAGGAAGTCATACAGAGCCCTGAACTGCTAAATGTGTTAAAACTCCAACAAAGGAACTTTGGGGCTGATACCTTGAACTCCACTGAAATAAAATATCGGGTTTATCCACACAATGTGTATATTAACTATTGCTTTTCCTTTTCTTTTTATGCCTGTAGATCAGTTTTGTTTTATTTTTTGTTACATAGGTTGTAAGGAAACAACTGCGGCTAAGCCCCACCTTCTTGAAGTAATAGAGCCAGTTATCTCTGATCTACTGGGTTTGATTCAGAGACACCCAAATATACCCAGAATATTTGATCTGCTTTAACTGACCCTCTTGCTATCAACAAAGAGGCAAATTAGCCAAACAAAAGTTAAATTGCTGCTTACTTAGCACTGGTTCAGTCTTTGGTCTCAAGCCAAATCAATAGGCACTTTTCTTTCCCAGCAGAAGGCTAAAGAATGATTCCAAGTTTATAAATACTGATATAAACACAGCCCCAAAGAAGGCCCAAAGCCAAGCAAGTTTTCCTAGCCTCAAGTGAGAAACATAAGCACAGTTTCACCACTTTCTATGTGTATAGAAGGTAGATTGTAAAGCTTATTTACATGGAGTGGATTGGGAGACATTTTTAAAATTTATTTCTTTTTCCCTTTGCTTTTGAGTCGGACTGTCTCATACATGTATTATACACATGGAGAAGGACATGGCCCCACTCCTATCTTCCATGTGTTTCTGATGTTAAACAACCACTTGTCACCAGAGCAGGTACGATAGTAATTCAAGAAGTAAATACTTCTGTCAACGCAACTGCTGGGCATTGTGGAGGTCAAAGAAAATCAATCTCTTTACCAAATTAAACTTGTTTGGGTATCAGTTATTTATGGAATTCAGTTTCTCTGATCTGTGAGTGGTTTGGCATGGCATTTTTAAAAAGCAAGTTTAAAAATCAACTCTCTGCCCTATGTGAGGTGATTTAAACAGATAATCCCCAAAAGACAGACATGGGAAGGAGCCACCACACACGATGGATAGGATTTGAAAGCCCTGACTTAAATGCTGCTTTTGGTATTAGGTGGGTCTTGACTTGGGACAAGTTTTTCCTCGCCTCTACCATTTTATGTAAAACTAAAAGACATAGACTTGCTGAATGAAATCTAAAATTGCTTTTGTGTATAACTCATTTGGGAAAGGAGGAAGACAACTATGTTTTATATGTGATTATAAATTCTATGACCAGAATAATCCTATTTCTAAATAGAATGACTGTAACAATTTCTCCCCCAAAGGTACAATTTTATAAAAAATAAATTAATTTTTTAAAACATTAAACTAACAGTTTTGAAAGCTCAATTTTTAAACAAATTTACTTATGCTATTCTTATCTCTAGTTTTATTTCACTTGACTTTTAACCTTTTGAAAATCCAACAAGTAATTCTCTTTTATTAACATGATTTATTCAGTTTCCTTTGTGAAGAGACATTAGTAATTTTAATAAAGCTTTAGCACCTAAGAAATAAGACATACATGTTGAAATGGCCCCATCTGTTGACCCTACATCACTTTGACTAAAGCAATAGATGCTACCCAGATGCAAAGACATGCCTTTGTCACTTATAACTTTGGTCATTAATTTTGTTTCATATCTTCATTTGCAAATATTAATAACAGTAATTTCATAGCTTTAGTTTTGAAGATGAGTTTTCATGGTCTTGCTATAATTTAAACCATTTGTTTTTCTTTCAACCATTTCAGCAAACTCAGAACATTGAAATCATTCGTTGCTTTTTAACTTGTCATAGGATTCCTGTTACAGGTTCAACGCCCAGGAAAACATTTGGGTTGACATGGAGGGAGCTTAGGAGAAAGTTTCTCCAAGATTAGCACCTGGTAAATGAAGGCACAGAGCAAATGTGAGAACAAAAAGGAGCTGAGTTGATGTCGTCTCGATAAACACTTCACCCCACCCACAGGGAGCCCTGAGTCTAGGGTGGCCCCTTCAGATCAGTCCCAAGAAAGTAGCCAGAAGAAAAAGCCATCAGTCTCAAAGGGAGATCTGAGTAACTCATCACAGCATCCAGTCCAGTCCCGCTGGGAGCAGGGTAAAAACATGCCAACATTCCTCTTGCTTGTTAACACCCAATATTTGCTCAGTCCATATCATGTGCTAAATATTATAGGGATCATCAATTTCATTTATATATATTGTGTTAATATATATTATATATATATTATATTTATGTCTTGCACCAAGAAACTTACACTTTAATTGAGATTAAGATGCATTCAAAGTCACAAAATAAAAGTTTGAAGCGACTGTCAAAGACAATAACAAAAGAAAAGATCGTTTTGAAATTTGAATAAGAGATATATCTTAATTCTATGGAATTTGGAACAAAAAAATTTAGACGTCCTTAAGGTTACTAAGATTTTGAGAGATGGAGAGCAGGAAAAAATCATTTTGAGCATCAAAGTAGCAACAGAACATAGGGGCAAATGCAAGTTGTCTGGAATTCATCTTTGTAGAGAGGACTATGACCATTTGAAGAGGACTGGGGTTGGGAAAAAAAAGAATTGCACAGTGGGATGTGGGGGCCAATCAGGTGAGTCCTGATTTTCTGGTAAGCACCACAGTGAAGACATTTAATTCTTCCAGGTCTGAATAAAAGCAAGGACAAGGTTTAATGTATTAATTTCTGATCAAAGAAGAGGCAGTCTGGTTAAGAAGGAACTGTGGCCACAATTTCTTTAGCAGGGCAGTTCTTCAGTATGACTGTTTTTTTGAAAGCCCAATCTACAAGCCATTCCTTCTGCAGTCCCAATGATTCTGTGAACTAGTATCTTTTAATAGATACCTTTCTATTTAAATTAGCTAAAACAGATTCTGTCACCCCAACTAAGAAACAGATACACATTTTCTTATTTAACATTCACAATGATTTTATGAGAAGGTTTTATTATTCTGGCTTTATACCTAAGAAAAAAGAAGCTATAAGGTTAAGTAATTTCTAAAAGATTTTTGGGCAAATAAACAGAAGAGGACAGTTTTGAAGGTAGCACAATATCACTCCCAAATTAATGTCATTTCTACAATATAGAAATACTTTCCTAGAGACAGACATGAATATCTCTCAATATTTTTCATATGTATCCACAGAGTAGTTTCCACAATGGGTCATGAAATGATACACTCAAACTCAGATCTAAAGTATACAGAACTAAATGTGAGTCATTCCAATGGAAAAGCAACATCAAAAAGTACAAAGTTGCCAAAGACATTCATGCCAAAGACAGAATAGGGTGAGGCCCGATAGCCAGTGGCCCAACTTTGCTTTGTCAAATTCCACTTTCTGTGATCATTTACAAATATAGAAACAAACCCCAGCAATGAACTTTAAAGCCTTCTTAATTAACTCACATCCATCAGGTAAAGCAAATTTCAGGTTGCTCAAGCTACGTTGTTCCATATGTTAAATTTCATCATTCCATGAGATTAAGTTCTTCCCCACAGACGTGGAAGCAATTTAGTCCCTTGAATTGGCCCTTTCAATTTCAAGATCAATTTTATAAGATAGTAGCCAAGATTATACATTTTGAAGATCCATTGTCAGTGATAAAAAAAAAAAACGTAGAATCTATGACAAAACAGAAAACAAATGATTCAGGATTACTACTATCCTTTCTCAAGCCCAATGAAACATGATCACTACTAGATACTCAAATTCTAGAATTGTTCTCAATCCAGAGCTCAAGAGAACTTCTTTTGATTAGTCAGAGTTGGTACTTGAAAATCTAAAAGGCCCAATCTATAGCGTTCACCCTAGTAAACTACCAAGAAAACTCATGTTTAATATGTCTTAATGTATCAGTCATCTTGCATCTACCACAACTCGTGTTCTGAAAACCTGCCAGAGAAGAACTGAGGCTCCAGGGTGGAAGACAGCTTACCCTTTGACCTCTACACTTCCAGTGTGACTTCATGCCAGTTTAAAGTACTTTATGGCAGCCTTCCATTCTTACAGTATTCTTCTGGATGTTCCTTTCTTTCTTCTGTTCCATCTTTAGCACAGCTGGCAAGTGCTGCATGGAGTCACAGCTGCCTCCTGAGAGGAGCCCCTGCTTTTTAAACAGGTTTGCTTTGTGATTTGACCTACAGGAAGGCTGCATATTTCAGTGCACCTACAGCCAAGTCATGTCTTTTGTCTTAGGCACACAGATACAGCAGGGTAGGGAAAGATCACACTGAATGCTCACATTTCAAAGTATAAATAGCTCACATGGGGCAGGGGGCACGGGAGGCTCAGTGCACTTAAACTGAAAAGACAAAACCTTTCAAAGAAATGAGTGAGCCTGAAAGAACTTTGTTGGGATATCTACAGGACCTTCTGCTTATAATAGATGTACCTGGAAGGCTGAATGAGGCCAATCTTCTTCCAGCAGGTGGGTGACCAGATGTCCTCTTCTGAGCAGGGCATGTTAGCATTTTGACTTTTGGTTACTTGACCTGTCTTCCAAAATATCTTTCATACACACACACACACACACACACACACACACACACACACACACACATACATATGTACATTTTTACTACTAAGCCATATTTTTTTTTGAGACAGGGTCTCGCTTTGTAGTTCAGGCTGGCCCTGAGCTCACTATGTAGCCCAGGCAAACCTTGAACTCAGCAATCCGCCTGTCTCTGCCTCCCGAGTGCTGGGATTACAGGCATGAGCCACCACGCCCGGCACTGTGGAATGTGGTATTGGTTGCTGGTGGGCGTGAGTCTCCACGCCCAGCATTGTATGTGGTTACCGGGGATTGAACTCAGGACCTTGCGCTTGCGAGGCAGGCGCTAGAACCACTGAGCTAACCCTCCAGCCCTCTAAACCATATTTTCTTCTCCTTTCTTTTGTTTTCCTGTTTTTTTCTTTATCTAGCATACTTTGTACTTCTTATTTCTCTTGCTTTTTCTCATATTTCCAGTTCTGAAGCTTTTACTTTTCTTCTATTTGAACTTCTAATTTTCTTCCATTTCTCCAAGTAATTTTCACAGCTGACCCCTGATGTCTCTTTTCAATGATTCTCTTCCTCTTTATAACTATTTCCTCTCTGATTCTAACTTTAATAAGTTAAATCTACACCCTACATTTTACTAACAAACCTTTCTTTGGGCAGCCAGGGGTAGTATTAAAAATGAAAGATTCACTAGTGTGGTTCTTCAAACCAGGGAGACAATGCAATATTTACACATATGTATCTCATTTATTTCACTCTAGAATATAGCCTCAAATTGCATCCATTTAGCTACAAATGTCTCAGGTTCATCTTTATGGCTGAGCAGTATTCCATTGTATTTTTAAAAGCATAACTTTTTTATCCACTCATCAGTTGATGGACATTTGGGCTGTTTGCAAGATTTAGATATTACATGGGTAGCCACTAGAAACACGGGTGCACATATATCATTGTGGTATGATGCTTTTATTTCTTTCAGGAAGATAGACAGCAGGGGAATAACTGGATCAAATGAGATCTCTAATCCCACATTTTTGAGGAATCTCCACACCAACTTCCACAATGGTTTCACCAGTCTCCACTCCCAGCAACAGTAGAGTATGGTTCTTTTTCTCCTATAACCCTGCCAGCATTTGTTGGCATACAGATTTAAAGAAATTTCAATCAAAATACCACTAGCATATCTCACAGAACTAGAGAAAACATTCCTAAAATCCATTCGAAACCTGAAGACACCTAGAAGAGTAAAACAATTCTGTGCAGCAAAAGCAGGGGAGAGAGCATCACAGTTCCTGAGTTGAAATTATACCACAGTTACTATGATAAAAAGAAACATGGGGCCAAAGATTTAGCTCAGTGGCTCCAGTGCCTGCCTAGAAAGCACAAAGTTCCCAGTTGTATCCCTGGTAACCACATACAACAATACTAGGCATGGTGACTCACATACACCAGCAACCAGTACCATATGCCACAGTGCCAGGTGTGGTGGCTCATGCCTGTAATCCCAGCACTCAGGAGGCAGAGGCAGGAGGATTGCTGAGTTCAAGGCTTGCCTGCACTACATAGTGAGCTCAGAGACAGCCTGAACTACAAAGTGAGACCTTGTCTCCAAAATAAATAAATAAATAAAGCAAGCAAGCAAGCAAGCAAGCATGGTACTGGCAAAAACAAAAACAAAGACTAGACCTGAGAATCAAAGGAACAGACTAGAAGATACAGAAAGAGCCTCAAATGCACTTGGCCATTTCATCTTTGACAAAGGTGTTAAACATGTTCACTGGAGGAAATGTGGTCTCTTAATAAGGGGTGCTGGAAAAACTGACTTTCTTCATGTCAAAAATTAAATCTAGACCCATATCTCTGACCATGCACTAAACTAAAATCAGAATGGATCAAAATTCTAAGTATTAAAACAGAAACACTGAATCTCTTGGAAGGGAGAATAGGTAGAATGCTTAAAGACATAGAGGAAGACAAAGACTTCATGAGCAAAACCCAGATTGCATTATAAATAGTGCAAATATCAATGTTTGGGATCTCATTCTATTAAAAACTTTTTGCACCACAAAAGAAATCAACAGTGTAAAGAGACAAACCATAGACTGGGAAAATTTTTTAGCCAGTAGTCCTTAAGATAAAGACTAATATTCAGAACATGAAAAGAATTGAAAAAAATCAGACCCTTCCAAATTTAAAGATCCAGTCCAAAAGTGGACATCTGAAATGAATAGATACTTCTCAGTGAAGAAGCAGTAATGGCAAATAAATATATTAAAAATTTTTCAACACCACTGAGCATCCAAGAGATGCAAATTAATACTACACTGAGATTCCATCTCACCCCAGAAAGAATAAGGATTATCAAGAAATCAACCAAGGTAAGTTTTTTTATTGGTACATTACATATGCACATCATAATTACACTCCAATGTAATTATGTACCAGTAGTATATGACACAACTTAATTCTCATTTTCCCCTTCCCCAACCCACCCTACCTCCTCCCTGTCCCTATATACACAGCTTTGTTTCCTTTTTTTGCCGTCAATTTTTTCTTTCTTCATTTACCCCCAAATCCATTACCCTTTGAATATTTACTACTTCACAATATCAATTATGCATTCTAGAACACATTTATAACTTCAGTTTCTCATACTAGAGAAAATAAACGATATTTACACATTTGTGACCTATTTATTTCACTTATGAAATAAATTTATTTCACGTACTTTCAGGATGTCGTTTGAGTACAAATGATTCAATCTCATCATTCTTTATGGCACAATAATACTATGTTTTATTAAACACACACACACACAGCTGGTCGTGGTGGCTCATGCCTGTAATCCCAACACTCAGGAGGCAGAGACAGGAGGATTGCTGAGTTTGAGGTTTGCCTGGGCTCCATAGTGAGCTCAGGGCCAGCCTGAACTACAAAGTGAGACCCTGTCTCAAAAATAAATTAATTAATTAAAAATAAATAAAACACACACACAAACACATCTTCTTTATCCAGTCTAGAGTTATGGGCATTTGCATTGTTTCCAAGATTTAGCTATCACAAACTGAGCTGCAAATTTAAAGACCCAGTTCAAAAATGGGCATCTGAAATGAATAGGCACTTTCCAGAGGAAGAAATAAAAGCAGCCAAGAAGTATGTAAAGAAATGCTCAGCATCATGGGCTATTTGAGAAATGAAGATGAAAACAACCCTGAGATTTCATCTCACTCCACAAAGAATAGCTGCTATCTCAAAATTAGCCAGCAACAAATGCTAGCAAGGTCATGAAGAAAAAAGGAACAATTCCCCACTGTTGGTGGGAATGTAGACTAGCACAACCATTATGGAGATTCCTCAGAAAACTAGGATTAGAGGTTCCATTTGACCCTGCTATTCCCTGCTGGGGATATACACAAAAGAATTACAAGATTCCTATCATAGTGACATATGTGCACCCATGTTTATAGCAGCTCAGTTTGTGATAACCACAGTAAGTTTTTAAAGACAGAGAAAGCCTAGAATATTTAAAGGACCAACAGGAGACTAATGTAGCTGAAAACAAGAGGCCAGTTCAGTCAGTAGGCATAGAAAGCTAAGGAGGGGAATGGGAGACCCCCGACCTTGTAAGTCATGTGAGGAATTTTCTAGAATGGCACTGGAGATGCTGGAAGGTGTTAATGAAAGGAATGACACAATGAGACACTTCTCATAGCCTCATAAACCTCAAGTTATCACACTATCCATTAAGTACTACTTTTATAATCCAAACTTTAACTTAGAAAAAAGACAGGAAAATGCAAAGATGAAAAGACAAAAGAAGAAAGGGAGAGTCAAAAATAGAAGAAAAGAAGGGAAGAGAGGAGTATTTGTGGGTAATAAGTAATGAAGCCAGGATATCATCTCAAGCAGTCAGCTTTGCTCTGCCCTCTCATGATTCTTTGCCAAGAAAACTCAGACAAATATGCTTTGTATATGAATTCTCTCTTTTCTTTATGCAGTGTGTGCGCAAGACAGCTTTATAAGGAACCACCCACAAACATCCACATACAGAGACTCAGAAATGAAAACTGAAGTTATCCAGGTTACTGTTTTGATGGTCTCAAAATCCCAATTGATTATTCAGCCTTACTTTCATCTCAATGTGTAGCTTTTATTATAATGTTTTTAAATATTAATATTGTTGGGGGCTGGAGATTTAGCTCAGTGGTTCTAGCACCTGCCTTGCAAGCACAAGGTCCTGAGTTCGAGCCCTGGTAACCACATACAATGCTAGGCGTGGTGACTCAGGCCCACCAGCAATCAATACCACATACCACAGTGCTGAGCGTGGTGGCTCATGCCTATAATCTCAGCACTCGGGAGGCAGAGACAGGAGGATTGCTGAGTTCCCAGCTTGCCTGTGCTACATAGTGAGCTCAGGGCCAGCCTGAACTACAAAGCGAGACCCTGTCTAAAAAATAAAAAATAAAAAAAAAATATATATATATATACACACATACACACACACACACACACATATTGTTTGGAATTAGGGTTTGCTCCTCAAAAAGCTTATGATTTTCCCATTCTTACATCAGAACAACTTGCTCACTGAAGAAATATTCATGCAGCTGTTTGAACTTGAACCTAGAAAGTAAACTTTTTCAGGTAACTTCTAAAAAAGAATAAATTTTATACTGAATAAACACAAATAACTAAATAATTCAAACAAACATTTAAGAAACAATTGTTACCATTATAGCATATGACACATTCTATTATTTCCCATTCTATTCTACTTTTATTTATTCTATTATATTTGATCCTACACTGGTACAACCACTTTGGAAAACTGTTTGGCAGGATCTACTACAGCTGAACATGTCATATCCTATGACCCAGCAATTTCACTCTTAGATATCCACTCAAGAGAAATGAGTCTGTATGGCCACAGGTGGAATTGTTAGAATGTTTACAGGAATAATGTAAACAGGAAGAGTGTTCATAGGGCCAAATATTGGAAATAGCCCAAAGGCTTAAGATAGTACAATGGATAAATGTTGGCCTATTTGCACAGTACAGCAGTACAAACATTTGCAG
>PVIC010006174.1:7173-55223 GCA_004025085.1 Thryonomys swinderianus | reverse complement strand
AGCACTTATACCTAGCTTTTCCTTACTTTTGTTCACCTGAAGAAGACATTTTTTTCCCCAAACTGGGGTCTGAACTCAGGACCTTGTACTTCTCAGGCACCCAGTGGCACCACTGAGCTACATCTTGGCCCAAAAAACAGATTTCTAAACCTCACAATCTGAATACCTATGATTAGTTGCATTATTATTATTTTTGGTATTAGGGACTGGTCTTGCACTGAACTATATCCAGTTCTTTTCCTCTTTGGTTTTATTTTGAGACATAATTTCACTTAATCAGTTGGCCAGGTTGACCTTGAACTTGTTTTTAAAATTTTAAAAATTTGGGCCGGAAATTTAGATTAGAGGTTCCGGCACCTGCTTCACAAACACAAGGTCCTAAGTTTGATTCCGGTAACCACATACAATGCTGGGCGTGGTGCCTCACACCCACCAGCCATCAATACCACATACCACAGTGTCAGGCGTGGTGGCTCACGCCTGTAATCCCAGCACTCAGGAGGCAGAGAAAGGAGGACTGCTGAGTTCGAGGCTTGCCTGGGCTACATAGTGAGCTCAGAGCCTGCCTGAATTACAAAGCGAGACCCTGTCTTAAAAAAAAAATTAAAAATTCTATTAGTAGATATTTGAGGCATATGACTACATGTGTTGTATGGAATTCATACATGTAGACAATATCTCAATTATTTTTTCTACTTTCTCTCCACCCTTTAAAAATGTTTTTCTTGCCAGCAGCAGGTTCATTTATTTGTTTTATAAGTCCTTGTTTGGTTAATTATCATAAATACAGACTAATAGGCCAAAGACATATAAAACACACATCTTAACTGCTTTTGTTGTTGCAGAGACAAAACACCTGACACTCAAAGTTAAAGGAAGAAAGTTTTGTTTGGCTCATAATTTGTGGAGATTTCAGTGCATAGTTGGCTGGCTCAGAGGGACATCGTAGAGAAGAAAGTTCATGGCAGGCAGAAGGCACTGAAGTAGCAAGCAGGTGAGCAACGTGGATGACAGCAGGCCCCTTTCTGCTCTGGTCAGGATACATGCTGCTAGGACGGGCAGCACTCACACACAGGGTGGACCTTCACAGTATCCCCACCCAGAACTAACCCCAGCCAATCAGTGGACTGATTTAGTAATCATACACCCATGATGCCAGCATTACACACGCCAGAGCTACCCATCTCTGAAAATCCGCACCTATGATTGCATGAGGCTTTGGGGGAACATCTAGACTCCAGCCATAACAACATGTAAGACAACTAAATCAAGCTGGGCAAGAGATGTAGTTTATTGGGACCATGACTGACTGGGAAGCTCAAGGTCCTGAGTTTGATACCTGGGACAGAAGAAAAAAAAAAAACCAAGGTACTCTTTTGGATACATTGTTCATGCTGCATTACTATAACTATTTCCTCTATCCCTTTTTTTCCTGCTGTATGTCTTTTATTTTGCACTTTATATTTTGGGTTCTTCATATAAGAGAAAACGTGATATAAACTTCTGAGTCTCATTTACTACACTTTATAGTCTCAAGGTAAATCCATTTTCATACAAATGACTTAAATTTATCCTTCTTTAGGACAACATAGTACTCCACTGAAGATAAATATTATTTTCTGTATCTGTTTATCTGCTGATAGACATATAGACTGCTGTCAAGATTCAGCTATTATGAATTGTGCTGCTTATAAGTATACATTACTGTGGTATGTCTTTCACTTTTTCAGAAAGATAACCTAGAAAAGGAATAGCTGGGTCAAATAGAATTTCTATCTTTAGATTTTGAGGAATGTCCATACTGATTTCTATAGTGGTTGTATCAATTTATACTCTCATCAACAATGAAAGGTTCCTTTCTCTCTTGAAACCTTGCCAGCATTTGTTATTTGTTGATTTCTTGATGATGGCCATTATATCTGGAGATGAGATCTCAGTATTATTTATTTTGCATTTCTCAAATGGCTAGCAATGTTGAACATTTTAAAACGTGTTTATTAACCATTTATACTTCATCTGAAGGGTGTCTATTCATTTCAAATGCCCATTTTTGGATTGCGCTTTTTAATTTGGGGGGAGTTAATTTTTTTGAGTTCTTTATATAGATATCAGGTCTTTGTCTGAAGAGTAATTAGAAAAATTTTTTCCCATTCTGTGAGTTGTCTCTTCATTCTGTTGGTACATTCCTTCACTGTGGAGAAACTTTCTACTTGAACTGATCCATTAGCTGATTCTTGAATTTATTTCTTGTGCATTCAGGGTCCTATTCAGAATGCCTTTGCCTACTCCTACGTCTTCGAGTTTTATCCTACTATGTCTTCCAAAAGATTGATTAGAGCCCTTAGGTTAGTTCTCTTATATAAAGAACTGATCTGTTTTGATTTTAGTTTTGTGCACAGTTAGAGATATGCTTTAGGTTTTGTCTTTGCCATGTGGACAGCTAATTTTCCTACATCATTTGTTAAAGAGGCTTTTTTCCTTCAGCAAAGTAATTGGTCCCTTTGTCAAAGATAAGGTAGCTGGGTGTGCTTGGGGTTGTTTCTGCATCCTTTGTTTGGGTTCATTGATCTCTAAGTTTGTTTCTTTGCCAATACCATGCTGTTTTTGTCACTGGAGCTTTGAAGTATAACTTGAAAGTAGGACTATGACATTTCCACCTTGCTGTTGTTGCCTATGACTGCGTCTGCTATTTTAGGTCTCTTCTGGTTCCATATAAGTTTGGGGATTGCATTCTCTAGTTGTGTAAAGAGTATTCTTGGTATTTGGATTGAGATTGCGGTTAAGTCTGCTTAAGAGTATTGAAAGTTTTCCTCCTATTTCACATCACCTATTGTACATTTTGGGTTCATTTATACGTTGTTTTTTTATGCTACAGAAAAGATACAGTATTTATAAATCTGTCTATTTAACTTATGAGTATGTCCTCAAGGTACATCCATTTGAGTATAAATGACAAATTTATATTCTTTATGGCTGAATAAAGAATATAAATTATACACACACACACACACACACACACACACACTTAGCAGGGGAATAGCAGGGTCAAATGGGACATCGAGTCCTAGTTTTTTTACGGAATCTCCACACTGATCTCCGTAGTGGTACAAATTCTCAATGTTGAATGTGATCATAATTTATTTATAAAATGTTCCAATAAAGTCAATTGAAAAAAGATATGTTCCAAGTACAATGATCTAAATGTAAAACCAGTGTAAGCTAGTTAAATACTATTTAAATTCAATCTCTGGTTAAAGTATCTGCATGAGCTTTTTATTTAAAAAAAATCAATTCTATTTTAGCCGGGCGTGGTGGCTCACGCCTGTAATCCCAGCACTCGGGAGGCAGAGGCAGGAGGATTGCTGAGTTCGAGGCTTGCCTGGGC
Organism: Thryonomys swinderianus; assembly: GCA_004025085.1. Classification (NCBI taxonomy): domain Eukaryota; kingdom Metazoa; phylum Chordata; class Mammalia; order Rodentia; family Thryonomyidae; genus Thryonomys; species Thryonomys swinderianus. The sequence goes on along the minus strand of PVIC010006174.1, from coordinate 51,838 downwards.
TGCATAGTGAGCTCAGAGCCAGCCTGAACTGCAAAGCGAGACCCTGTCTCAAAAAAAAAAAATCAATTCTATTTTATATCACCAAGGAAACAATAAAATCAACTCCTATAACTATAAAACATATATTATCTATATTATATATATAGGAGATAAATAATTCTCCAACCTACCTATTCTATTGTTTCAAAAATTTTTAAATATATATGTTAGTTTGTTTCATTTAAACTATTAGTTTCACTTAGTTAATTGAAAAGACAGTCTGGCTAATTTGTTTCTTCTTTGCCATAGAGTGTCTTTTTTTTTGTCTACATCTTTTATTCTGAGTAACTACTTTGATGATAATGATACAGTGTATTAACTACCGCTATTTTGCTATGACATTTTGTTTTGTTTCTTAAAAATTAATTCTAATTCACTTTAAGGAAACTAATAAGGTATACCTATGATCACATTCTTTTTTGCTATTATGTACTAACTACACTTATCTTTCTGTGGTCCAGGGAGGTACTGCATTTCTTTTGATTTGTTCCTTAGTATTTCACATAATGTATGTATATTGGTTTTGGCCATAAAAAAATGATTAATTTTGAAATTTCAAAAAAAAATTTTGGCTATATTGGTTCTGCCTTTTTAGGAATTACAGAACTCTTTCCATTTTCTGATACCTTCTTTGATCTTTCTCAGAGTTCTGTAATTTTCTTCGTAGAGGTCTTTCACTTCCTTGGTAAGGTTAATTCCTAAGTATTTCATTTTTTTAATGCTACTGTTGAAGATATTGTTTTCTTCATTTCTATTTCGGTGAATTTGTTCTTGGTGTAAAAAAGTGTCATTGGTTTTTGAGTGCTAACTTTGAATGCTGCTATGCTATCAAATTTGATTTATCTCTGAGAATCTTTTATTGGAGTTTCTGGGGTCACCTTTTGAGGTATAAATAATAATTTCTTTGCCTATCCCTATCCCTTTTCTTTCTCTTGCCTGACTGCTTTGGTTAATGTTTCAAGAACTACATCAAACCAGAATGGTGGCAGCAGACATCTTTGTCTTATTCTTGACTTTAGAAGGGAAGCTTTCAGCCTATCTAAATTTAGTATGATGCTAGCCACTGGTTTGACATAGATGACTTTTATAAGACTGAGATAAAGACCTTCTATACCTATTTACTTTAGGCATTTTTATCATGAACAGATATTGGGTTTTGTCCAGTGCTTTTTATCTATTGAGATGATTAAGTGATTTTTGTCCTTGCTTCTGTTTATGTAGTGTGCTACATTTATTGATCTCTGCATATTGAGTCACCTCTGCATCCCTGGAATGAATCCTACATGGTCAAGTTGTATGATCTCCCTGATAATTTGCAGCATTCTATTTGCCAGGATCTTATTGAGAATTTTTGCATTTGTGTTCCTTAAGGAGAGTGCCCTATAGTTCTTTTTTTGGTTGGGTTCTTTCCTGGTTTTGGTGTGAGCATAATGTTTACTTCTAGGAATGACTTTAGGAGTATTGCTTCCCTTTTGATTTCATTAAAGAGTTTGAGGAATACTGGCATTAAGTAGTCTATGAATTTCTTATAGAATTTGGCAGTGAAAATGTTTAGACCTTTTCTTAGTTGGTACTTTTTATTCTTCAGTTTCAATGACTGATAATGGATTATTAAGGATTTTTATGTCTTCTTTTTTTAGCTTTGAGATTTCGTTTCTTCTGAGTTTTCCATTTTACTAAAGTACAAATTCTCAAATGATCTTCTGGATTTCAGCAGAATGTTATTTCACCTTTTTAAATTTCTAATTTCATGAATTTGAGTCTTTCCTTATTTTGACAAGATTTGCTAAGAGTGCATCATTTTGTTTATTCTTTCAAACAACCAACTCTGATTCATTGACGCTTTGTATTTTTTAGTCTCAATTTTATTAACTTATGCTCTGATCTTTACTTGCAATTTGGTTGCAAACAGAATGATGGAATGAATTCTGCAACTAGAATTGTGGACAGAATTAAGTTCATGAACCTAAATACTACTGTGCTGGCATGGATTTGAATTGTTCTTGTTTTTCCAGGACATAGAGGGGCATCATTAGGTAATTTTCTTTCTTTCTTTTTTTTTTTTTTTGCGGTAACGGGGATAAAATTCAGGCCCTTGTGCATCCAAGGTAGGCACAGTATCACTTGAGCTAAATCGTTAGGTAATTTAAGCTTACTTTGTTTTTCTAATGGAGAAGTCATTACTACAAACTTCCCTCTTATGCATTCATTCATTGCATCCCATAGATACAGTTATGTCATACTGGCATTATCATTTGATTATAGAAAGTAATTCTTTAATTTCATCTGTACCCTTTGATTAACTAAGAGGGTACTGTTTAATTTCCAAGTATTTGCGTAGCTTCTGTAGTCTCTTTTGCCATTGACTTCTAGTTTCATTGCACTGTAATCTGAAAATATGCATGTGAGAATTTTGATTCTTGTTGCATTTACTTAACCAAGATTTATAGGCTAGTGTATGGTTCATTCTGGATAATGTCCCATGTGCTGCTATGGAACATATATATCCTGCTGCTGCTGGATGGAATACTCTATAGATATCTAACAAATCCTTTTGTCTAAAGGTTTGTATAAACTGATAATTTGTTTGATTTTTGATTCTTTGATATTTCTAGTTGATTTTTCAACATTATGCACTGAGTTTTCCCTTACAAATGTATCGGTATTTGTCTGATTTTTTCATGGCCATGCATGTTGGATGTGCTGGTATTTGGTATATATAATTCTTTTCTCATTTTGCTGAATTGTTTCTTTCCTTTTTTTTTTTTGAGACAGAGTCTTGCTTTGTAGTTCAGGCTGGCCCTCAGCTCACTATGTAGCGTAGGCAAGCCTTGAACTCAGCAATCCTCCTGTCTCTGCCTCCCGAGTGCCGGAATTACAGGCGTGAGCCACCACACCCGGCTAGATGGGCTTACTTTTATATTTGATTTGTATCCTTTCTCCAAAAGCTTTTAAGATTCATGTCCGTGGTACCCTGAATATCATATGATATGGAGAGATTTTCTTCTTTCAACCCTCCTCCAGAATGGTCTCCGACCAAGACTTTCTCCAGAGCACATGGCAGGCACCTGGACTGGAGGCCCTCACCAGTTATGGTGCCTACTGAAGGACTCAACGTGGGAAGAGAATCTCATGCTCTCTGCAGCTCAGAGCACTTGCTACGTTTGATTCTGAAGCCCTCTGGAGTCCCCAGCTTTCACTCTGTCTCTGTAGATTCAGTCTCCTTTTTCCTTACACCAGGTCCCAGGCCCCCAGGAGAAAGTGAAAGCTGTCTCTTCTCTTCTCTGCACTGTGTTCTCTTGGTTGAACTTGGGATCTTTGGGCCCCAGAGTACGGAGTTACATTATTTTTATCTAGTTCTCCTCCGATCATGGTTTCAGGACTAATAAGCTGTGATGGCTGATTTTGCTTGTCAACTTGACTGGATCAGGAGATGCGTGAAGTGCTAATGTGCTTCCGGGTGTGTCTGTGAGGGTGTTTCCAAGAAGATCAGCATGTGGGTTTGTGGACTGAGTGGGAAACATTGTCCTGAATGTGGGTGGCACCATCCAAAAGGCTGCGGCCCCAGACAGAACCAAAAAATGGAAGAAGAGGAGAAGCTTGCTCTGACTTGTCCTCTCCCTTCTGGAGCAGGTATTCTTCTGCCACTGTCAGCATGGATGTCAGACTCTAGGTTCTTCAGATTTTGAATATGGACTTTCCCCTAAGACTCTTCATGGCCTCAAACCAATGCTGCAATATCAACCTCTTTTTTGAGGCTTCCGGCTTCTTGGACTCCACAGCTACTGGTTTTGCTGGCTCTCCAGGCTGCAGACAGCCATGGAAGAACTTTCAGACTCTTGATTGTTCAAGTCAAACTGATAAATCCCCTCTGATACTCATGCTGCTGGTTGTTTCTCTTGAGCATGCTGACTAATACATAACCTAAGATGCAGCCCTAGACTGAGAAGCACAGATCTGAGAGTTGCCTAGAGACCAATCACAGTAAAATCTGCACTGTAATACTCAGTGCCATTGGCTTACAGAGGCTTACTTGCAACATTTGGTATTCTGGCTTTCAGACTGCTTAGGTTTTAGAAAAACCTACATGTTTCTTATGGAGTGATGAGAACCCACATGGGGGTGGGGGTGATCCAAAAACTACCGCGAAAACTCATACCAGCGTCTTTTCCATTCTGAAACCCCAATGGTAACAAATGGTATTAACTGAGCTATCGGAAGACTAGACAGATGACTGGTGTTTCTCTTCTTGAGAGTTTGAACTCAGTTAAACTCCACTCATTTAAATCTTTGCTAACCCAACACACTCATTAAGAATGTCTAATTAGAACCGGACATTTAGCTCAAGTGGTATCGTACCTACCTTGGAAGCACAGGGGGCCAGAGTTTGATCCCCGGTACCATGAAAAAAAAAAAAGAATGTCTAATTAGTCTTGGACATAAAATGTGTAATGTCTCAGTAATCTGAAAGCAACAGAATTTCCACATATGAAGTTTTGCAAGGTCGGTCAGGCCCCAAGAAAACCGTCATGCACCAAGACATCCCAGATGCATGTTTCAGCCTCAGTGTCTCCGTGTCTTTTAAACATTCTCTGACTCACTCGAGGGATACACTGAAGTCAAGCAAGTTCTAGCCTGTAAAGTGGACTGTGAACTTGACTTTACAAATCCAAACGGCATCCTTTACTTCTGTCACCTTCGTTTCTGCAGCACTTAGGGATAATCATCTGTTTCCCCTCCAGGTCTTTATTGCCTCTCTGCCAAAACTGTCTTGCTTCTGTTACAATAAAATGCCTGTGATGTTTTCCAAAGCCGGCAGCTCACTGCCAAAAACAGTCAACCCTCTACCCCACAGGCAGCTGTCTGGGAACTTAAGTCTAAGTGTTGCAAACTGAAGGCGAAGGTGGAATTTGGCAGGGCAAATCTGGGCTGCTCTGGAAGTCCCACCCTCCTCTTGCTGACGGAGTGAGCCAAACAGGACAAACTATGAACACCGCTGCCAAAGGGGCAGAAATAGCAGCAAAAGATGAGAGTAAAAGGTTGCTGTTGGATGCATTCTGGGACTCACGCCACTCAAGTGGATGGCAAGTTTGCTGTGTATGCTGCATCTGAATTCCCTTTCACCCACCCCTGGCTTGGGGGTTTCCATTTGTGTTCGGATTTCTGCAGGATTCTAAACTGTTAGCTGAAGAGCCACATTTTTGGGAAACAGGGAAGAGAGTCTGTATGAATGATAAGTTTTTGCTCCAAGGGTAAGTCTTGAAAAATATATAACATCAGAACAGAAGACCAACTGCCCCTGTAAAGGGAGTAACCTACAACTGCGTTCTGCCCCCATAGTCCCAGGAGACCCCCTGAAAGAGGTCATACCAAACAGATTCTCAGGGGCTGCCCCGTCTCTCCTGCAGACCCGTATGACACGGCAGTTCCCAGTCTGGTTTCCATCTTCTAATTCAGTATGAAAATCAGTGTTGAATTTCAATCAAAGAGATGATCCAAATATAGCTATCTCACATCAAGGCTGCCTGGTAGACTCTAAACCTTAGAAATTACTGAACATACTGAGGTTGATCCTTGCTTTTTGGCGGGGAGTCCCTTTGGCCCCTCTAATGCTAAGTTCCTCTTTACCTGTAGAAGAGGTGGACTGATTCTTCAGGGAGAGAGCGTGACAGGAAAGGCAGATCCCGAGTCCCAGGTCACCTGCTGTCAGAGCCTGACTCATAACCCAGTGTCCTCGTATCCAGGCCAAGCTGGGGAGCTCACGCCGTGCTCCACTGGGGCCACCTGTGGGGCTGCAGTGAAGCCTTGTGCTAGGCACAGCTGGCTTTCACAAAGCAAGGCGACCCGGGGCAGATGTGCCCACAGGCACGGCCAAAGGGAATCTCCAGTGGAGAGTGCTGCCTCCTCCTCTACGTGCAGAGCAGGTCCCCAGTCAGTGGGTCCATCAGTGAGGAATTCTGCCATCTTGTTCTCCAGCCACCCAGGAGAAGGCAGGGCTCCTGCCGGACCACTGAACACAGAGGGATTTTCTGCCACACGTCTCAGACCGTGTTTGCAGGAAATGTACAGAAAGTGCATTTGGAAGTAAGAGAGCATACTGCTGACCAAAGCTCTTTTATTTATTTATCTATTTATTTATTTGAGACAGGGTCTCGCTTTGTAGTTCAGGCTGGCCCTGAGCTCACTATGTAGCCCAGGCAAGCCTGGAACTCACAGCAATCCTGCCTCTGCCTCCCAAGTGCTGGGATGACAAGCAGGAGCCACCATGCCTGGCATTCAAAGTTCTTAAGAGGGGGACACAAGGCCGAAGGGTTTGCTTGCCAGCCACTGAGCTGTAAAATTATAGATTCCCTTTCAAAGACGTGGTCATGAGTTTTCTCTAACTCAAAATCATAGTTCCTGGTTTGGCTCGCTATTCCTGCCCTCTAGGTTTACACACTTGTGTACATACTTATGCACACATTTAGTCTTTGATCCCATTCAGTCGGTAAAAACCTGACAGACAGATGTCATGACTCAGCCTTGTTTCAATAACCAGAAGGTGGTGGGGACAGATGCTGCAGCTTTCAGCCACATTTACTGCTCCAAACACTGCACAAAAGAGTCAGCCAATTAAGGCTGTGCAGGGCTTGTCCTCCACTTGAGAGTTCAGACTTTGCCTGCCTGGCTGTTTTCTGTCTTTAAGTCAGTCTGACTGTATGGTGAAAAAGTGAGCTGTCTCCCTCGTCACCCTGAAACACGAGGAAGTTCTAGGGTCTCTGGCACACACACCTGTGACTTATGCAGAGGAAGCAGTTAGTCATGTTCCAACTATTCCTCTGGGAAACCGGGCTGACCCAGAGCCCCTGAGCCTGCCCGTCCAGCCTGGCCACACAGCACCACTCCCCCTTGGGCAAGCCTAAGGCGTCCCTCATGCCACGGAACTCTTAGTGCCCCTCACCTGCCTCGCCTTGGGAGCGCAGGCCTCAATCTGGTTGGCTTCCAGTTGAGTTTCAACAGTTATGCAAATCAGGTTTCTGACTGTGTCTGAAATTCCAGTGTATACAGGAACAGCAGGTTGCTTAATCTCCAAATTCAGAGCCAACCCCTTCACTGAATACAGACAACATGCAGCCTAGCTCCCCTGGCAGATTAAAAGATCAGCCCCTCCCCGCTCTGACAGCCAGTCTTGTCAAGTACACAGATGCCCGCCATCTTGTTTCCCAGCCTCTGGCCCTCATGAGGAGCTATACTATTCATATTTTCATCCTTCCTCACTGTTTTCATTTGTCAAACTAAGCCCCACCCCTTTCTTCTCTACTGACAGCATGCAATTTCCAAATACAAGAGGAGAGATGGCTGAAATATCCCGGGGAAAAATTAATCTCAGCGACTTTATTTTCCTTCTCACAATCTCCTTGAGACATTTTCCTATGTTTCTGCAATGGAGAATAAGCTACTTTCAGAAGCCAGCACTATATCTAGGGCTGCAGTTTTGACACAAGTTAAACATGAGCAAGGTCACCAGATTTTCCTATTCCCTTATTGAAAATGATACTAACAATGAAATACTGTGCTGGATAGAGAACTACATGCTCCCGGGTAAGGTTAACAGCCTACAGTAACTTTCTTAGACAGCTATAAAGAAGCATTGTTCTAAGTATGAGAAACCATGTTTTCAGTTAATTTTCTACCTACTTTTTTTTTTAAATTACAGAAAAAGATCTTTTTTTCAAAGTGGCAAAACCAAACATTCACAGACTGTGGAAATCTGGCCAACTTTAGTCCATTGAAGAAAAGGAAGGCAATGAATGAATTTTGTGTATGCTAGCAGAGTTTGGGTCTCCAGTGGGTTCCTTCACTAGGGCTTACAGTAAATACTGGCTACATGCACCAAGAGAGAGGACAAGAATCCAGCCATAGGCACGACTTCATCTGACAGTCTTTTCAGTGCTTGGAACCTCCAGAAAATCTTCTGCTTCCTCAATCTATTCTCTGGACGACAGACTTAGAAATTAAAATGTTTCCCAAACAGCCTCCTGGTCAAAGTGCTGGGGACTTTATGAGCTGTATCAATTCACTGATCATACTGCTTAAGAATGACACTGAAAAATCAAGAGGACAGGGCATAGGGGAAGACATCTATAATCTCAGCTACTCAGGAGGCTGAATTCTAGGTCAGCCTGAGAGACAGAGTTAAGCCCCAATATCAAAAACTGAAACACAGATAAGGATGAGATGCAGCTCAATGGGGAGCTCTTGCCTACCATGCATGAGGGCCTGGATTTGATCTCCGGTGCTACAAAAACAAAACACAGCAACTACCTCTCTACCCTCCAAATCATAAGGTCATTCAGCAAACATTTTTTTCTGAAAGATCAAGGAATATTTTAGGCCTTCAGGACCACACATATCCGTCACATATTCTTTATTTCTTCAACACGTTAAAAAGCAAAATGTGCCAGGCATGGTGGCTCACGCCTGTCATCCCAGCACTCGGGAGGCAGAGGCAGGAGGATTGCTGAGCTCGAGGCTTGCCTGGGCTACATAGTGAGCTGAGGGCCAGCCTGAACTACAAAGCGAGACCCTGTCTCAAAAAGGAAAAAGAGGGCCGGAGGGTTAGCTCAGTGGTTCTGGCGCCTGCCTCGCAAGCGCAAAGTCCTGAGTTTGATCCCTGGTAACCACATATAATGCTGGGCGTGGAGACACGCCGCATACCACAATGCCGGACATGGTGGCTCACGCCTGTAATCTCAGCACTTGGGAGGCAGAGACAGGAGGATTGCTAAATTCGCGGCGGCTTGCCTGGGCTCCATAGTGAGCTCAGGGCCAGCCTGAACTACAAAGCGAGACCCTGTCTCAAAAAGCAAAAAAAAAAATTAAAAAAAGGAAAAAGAAAGAAAAAAAGCAAATGTATTCTTAGTTCTTGGGCCATACAAAGTCAGGGCAGGCTGGGTTTAGCCCCTTGAGGCAGAGTTGGGTAACCCTTGGTTTTTGTCAGAATGGACCCCGAGAGGGAGCCTGCCACCCCAGCTCAGCTTAATGCACAGCACACAGCACTGGGACTAATAGTCTGAAGGGTGGCAGTAGAAGGAACAAGCTTAACAGGTGGATGGGGCAAGAGAGAACAAGAAGTACTGTTCCTCCTCCTCACAGGAGCCTGAAAACTCACACAGCAACAGGCCGCGCGCCTGCGCTGCCCGAGCACACCTACCCGAGCCTTCCACAAAGCTCGCCCGTCACACAGCAAGGACACGAGCTGTAACCAAAGCACCCCGTGTCTGCCTCCTCAAACACAGCGCTGTAGCTTACAGGGGCTTTTCCCAAGGTCAGATCAAAGAGCTCCAGGATCCTGGATGAGTCCACACTCTACCGAAGCGAAGTTCTCCACCCACCTCTCGCGTTCCCTCCCAGGAACCACGCGCAGCGTTCCGACCTTCCCCGGGTCAGCTCACCTGTGCACCACCGACCGCTCGAGCAGAGGAAAACCAGGCCAGACCATCCCGCAGCCCGGCGCTTGTCAGGAGCGCGTCTGGAAGCGGTTCAGGCTGGGAGGCTCTGGAGTCCGTTCTGCTTCAAGTCTCAAGCCTTGACGACAGAAAGCAGGCCCTGAGACTTGGCTACCACCACAGGAGCCACAAACCAGCTTTTAAATTGTCCCCGAGTGTGGCTGCAAGGCACAGTCCTCCCTCATCATACGCTGAGTGCAAAGACGCCGTCACTGTGGCCATCTCCAACTCCGCGCTGCCCCCACCCGGTGAGAAACGCTCAGGAGCCGCCCGGTGCTGCCTCGGTCCTGTCTGACCCCTCACTTGGCGCTGGGCAGAGGCAGCGGCAGCCTGAGTGGAGAAAACATTAGCGCTTCGGGCTTCACTCTGGGGCCCCGTCAATGTCGGGACATTTCCCAGCTGTTAGGCCGCCACCTCCTCTCTCACAAAGGCCAACAGAGATTGGCGAGCACCTCGCTGGCTCTGAAGTATGAAGATGTAGCAATGATCAAGGCCAAGAATCAGCTTCTGGTCAACTATTTCCAAAGCATCTGCTCTAGAACAATGTCTGCAGTTCATTTTTTATCTCTCAAATTTATAATTGGTTTTAACTTAAACACTGCGTGGTTTTGTTAAAAAAAAAAAAACAACCCTCAGAAGAAAACTGTCATTTGGTTATCAAACAAGTACCTTGAGAAAAACTCGGGCAGACATCAGCATAATGCAGGCTGTGTCTATTTCTTATGTCACTTATTTGCTCATTTCTCACGTATTTAAAAAACCCAGGCCTCTGGAAGACGAAAGTTGTGCTTAGAAAAAATATGACTGACCACTTGACAACTTAGGTTTCTCCTCCTACCTGCTTCGCGGGCTGGTCAGGTGAGCATTCTCCGCTGAGCTCCGGAAGCCGCTGGCACCAAACAAACTCCGAAGTTTGTTGTGTTTTCTTTCCCTTCTCCAGCCAGCTCTTTAAAGTGGTGGGTTATTAGCTATCAACAAAAATGCGAGCCATGCCAGTGCGTGCCCTGACTTCCCACCGGCGCCCGAGCCCTGCTGAGCGCAGGAACCGACTCCCTCCTCCGCCAGCTGCTCCCGAGCCCCAGGGCCACGCCACACCCACTTCAGCCCTCCAATCGCTCTTCATCTCCGAGCGCACCGGCTAACCCGGCTAACCCCACCTGCGAGGCGAGGCGCCCGCCCCTGCTCTGCACGCTGGGGCTGTGCTGCGGAAAAGGGTTGAATATTCTGGAGCGCAGGGAAAAGTCCGCACCAGGCTGAACTCATGTCTGGCTCCTCTGCAGGTATCTGCAGATCGGCTCTACCCCAGCAAAGGACACACACCTTGGGGACGAGTCACAGCAATTTATTCCACAGATACAGGCCATGGCTGGGGGGGGGGGCCTGAAGATTTCAGGGGCTTTTGAGACGACAAAAATGACCACAGCTCATATTTCACGTGCACTACAAACCGGAAGCTAGGGTGAGTCAAGACATTTGCCGCCTAGTGATCTAATGCTACAATCAATTAAAAATGTATTCTGTATTTATTAAAGGGATAGAGATTTTAAATATTACATTCAAACAGGTAAAAATACCCTTGAGTTTATTTCGTAACAGAGTCCATTGGTTAATAAAAGCTACTCGTTATGACACCAAATCTACAACTTTTATAATCTCTCTTCTTCCACCATGGACCACGGTTAGGAAAAAGTTGATCCATCAATTGAACCATCGGAGACAAAGGTTTAAAAAATGCCACCACCTTGACAGGAGGCAGGAAAATGTACATGAAAGACGTAAAAGAGAATGAGTTGCTGGGATCACAGGACCCACAAAGCCCTTAACAATTACCCTTGCGGTAGAGAAGGGATCTCAGATACCTTCTCTCAGGCCATGCTTGCAAACAAGCCAGGACCCGTAGCTTTGAGATGTTTGCGTGTTTTTAGAGTTTTACCCAGTGTAGGCTCCCCCAATCCCGTGAACTTCACATTGTTAGAACCTAGCTATAACAACAAAGTTCTTTAAATTTATAAAGTTCTTTAATTTCAAAATTGTTTTAATTCTCCATATGTTAAAAGATGGGGAGTTAATACCCGGATTGTCTTCGTTGGTGCTCTTAGGAGGTGGCTAAAACTTTGTCCCTCAAAAGAAGCTGCCATGGCTCTCTGTGTACACACCCACCGCGGTTCCGGGCTTCTCCACAGCCTGACACACGAGCGGAGAGAAACGGAGGGGATTCACCTTATGGAAGACACAATGGTGGGCAAATACAGGCTTCACTGGAGGGGCAGGAAGAGTGGGCGGGAGGATCCACACCCCGACTCCACGTCCCAGCACGGCTCCCGGAGCAGAGGCTCCCGGAGCAGCGGCTCCCGGAGCAGCCCGAAGGCTCCCGGGCAGCCCTGAGCCCGCCGGACCGTGCAGGGCTCCTCGGACTCCCCCTCCTAATTCACGACACAGCAGCTGCTTACTGTGACTTTCAGTGAAGAAGAAAGTTTGCTCTTTAACGTTTTAAGAGGAGTTAAAAATTTTTTTGGTCCGTAACCAAGCTCCAGTTGTATTAGAGCTAAAATTTGCCTACAAGATATTCTCTTCAGCATTAGTTTGTGACAACTGCCAAAAAGCTATGGTAAGACCAGTTATTCCACCTCTGTCTGGGCCATTCTCTCTACAAGGGTGGATAACATACTGTTCTAAGGGAGTTCTGCACGAGAGGAACGCGAGGCTGCATGTTTACTCCCGCCCTTTGCACTTGGGCGTGCTCGATGCAGTGGATACACTCGCACCTCACCCGAGGCTCCCGCAGGGGGTTCCCGGTCTGCGCAGGGGAGCGGAGTGGGCTCTGCCCTCTGCCTGCCCACCTTGGTTCCTGGACTCAGGACCCCACTGTGCCTTCACCCCTCACTTTTACCTCCTCCTCGTGTAGAAGAGGGGGCAAGAAGTAGACAGTGGTGCCCAGGGAGGGGGAGGAATTGCCAGGGGCACGCGAGCAGAAGTCCTGAGGGTAGAACATGGATATTCACACCGTGCAACAGTACACAGCTGTTAAGAAAGGAGGCAAGTCTGCAACTGGCTACATGCCACCGCAGGGATGACGAGGTATGCTAAGGGCAAGGCCCTCGCTGCAGAGGGACAGACGCTGTGCCCGGCCGAGGGACGAGAACAGTCACGTTCACAGATCGCTGGCTGACAAGAGCGAGGGCAGGAGCAACGGGGAGGCCTTCCATTGCTCAGGGCTTCAGTTCTGAAAGAGGAGAAGCTCTCCGGAGCTGGCTGCTGGTCACGCTGCACGTCAGCGGGAACGTGCGTCGTGCCTCAGAAGCTCCTACTTAACAATGGTTGGAAGGGTAACTTTATGTGTATTTTTAAGAAAAGCTCGTGGTATCTTGATTTTTTTAACCATTTCCTAGGCCAGTACTATGGCTGTCAAGCATCTTACTGCTGTCACAAAGTAAAACACCGCACATGCCATAAAACCAAACTCAGGGGGCTCATGACAATGAGAAGGGCACTAAGGTCCCCCCCTCCCCCCCCTCACACAGCCCACAGAAGGTGAGGGCGGGCGGGGCCTTGGCCATCCTGTGACGGGAGATGGTAATGCGGGGCGGGCGGACACCCCGCCGGATGGCCGTGCCCTGCAAACCTGGAGGGGCGCTCCCTCGCGCTCCCGCGCCCGCACAGGGCCCAGCGCCCACAGCCCTCGCCCCTCCTCCCCGGCGCCTCAGAGCTGGCAGGCCGCTGCCCCACCCAGCGCATTCCCAGGCCACCGCGTTCTTTCGGCCTTTAATGGTCTGGAGCGCTGTCTCCTCGCTGTCAAATCTGTCCAATTAGGCCACACTGCTCTGGGGACCCAGCTGCCCTCAGCTGTCGGACCCGGGCAGGCAGGGACACCGAAGGACATCGTCTTCCTCCTGCTTCCTCTGCGGCTATAACCACCACAGGAGTCTCCAGGCTTCAGCCGCCTTCTCTCGTCTCAGCTCAGACACACGCCTCTGCCCGCTCTTGCCCAGCTCCAACGGCAGGGCTCGGAGGCAGCTCCCTGCAACGAGCCCTGCGGAGATCCCGCGGCTGTCCTCAGACAGGCTCCGCTCCTGCCTTCTCTTCCAGCTCCCACAGTTCCAAGTCACCCCGCACCCCTCTCTCCCTACGCACCTGCGCTCAGGTCCCGTCGCCTCTGCCTCTGAAATCCCCTCTCCCCCTGCACCCCTTGCGGGTCACAGCCTGGGGCCTGGGTCGCTCGCTCTGCTGTCTGCATCGCATTCCGTCCGACGCACGGGCTGTCCAATGGCAGATGAGAATGCCTGTTTGAAATGCTCGTAACACCTCGCTGTGTGAAGGATAAAGCCATACTCCTTTGAACAGCATCTAAGATAAGTCTTGATTTAGCCCCAAAGCCTGTGTCAGGAAGCTTACACACAGACACACACACACACACATACACACACGCTCTCATACACACTCTCTCTCTGCTTTCAAATGTACCTGTGATTCTTCACCAGGGAAGATTTAACCTCACACAAGGCGTGTGCAGGACCTGTAGACATTTTCAGTTGTTGCAAGCGGCCCCGGTGGGGGAGACTGCTGCAGGGTCGGGGTAGCCACGGGAGATGCTAATCGACACCTCGCAGCGCCCCCGGAAGCGCTCAGAGCCCGGCCCACGCGCGCCCTCAGAATACGGAAACGCGCTGCCTGATGACGGCCACGACTGCTTCTCACCGTGGCGGCTGCCGCACAGATCCTGGCGGGGTGCCGAAAATTAAAATGATGGAAGGAGCAGTAAGCTGGGCAAAAGCAGCAAGGGACACCGTGGGCCAGGGTCGGTGCGTCCTTTTGAAAGCGCCGGTTCAAAATCCTGTAGCCAGAGGGCAGCTGTGCAGTGTCTGTGGGGCTGCGGGCGGCGTGGGGGCAGGGTGTCTCCTCTCCAGCGCTGGCTGCTCTGGAGGCGCTGCGCCGACTTCTATTGAAAAGCCCCCTTGTATGTTTCCCTTCAGAGCCCAGCATACTCCCAAATTCTAGTAAGTAAAATGGAAAAATAGGACAGAACTGTCTTCATCTCTGATCCATATTACAGTATTGTTGTCCTTTTGAATTTTCTGCTCAGGAGCTTTTTTTTTAAAAAATTTTTTTCTTTAAATGACCTTAATCTAGTGCTTCTAAAAAATACATTCTATAAATCCTGATCTGGGGGAGATTCTCTCCAGAAGAAGGTCTCCACGGTTCAGTAAGTCACAGAAACTTTGCTTTATTGTGTCCAAGTCATATTTTATCAAAGTTCTCACTCTGCATTTTCACAGTGGTAACTTATTCTGAATAGTCCCCTGACAAGCACTCCTGTGGGCTGCGTGCAAAACGCACTTTTCCTGACTACTGCGTCTGTTCTCCCTTGGGTACAGCGTTCTTGACTTAGCTTCCATTTCCACACAGCCACGCCTGCCCTTCCTTCCTTCCTTCCTCCCTCCCTCCCTCCTTCCCTTCCTTCCTTCCTTTCCTCCTCCCTCCTTTTCTTCTCTGATGAAATCAAAGTGCAAAGACTAAAGCAAACTTGCCCACTTAACAGTTCACCCTGAGCGTCACTCAGGACACATGCTGCGAGGGTCGGACTCCTTTCCCACTAAGACTCCACACAGAGAAACAGAGGTGGGAGGACAGGAAACTCTGGCTGGCTCCACTTTTATTCCATCACAGCATGAAATAGAGGAAGTGGTACCGTATGAGTGGTTCTCAGAGCCGTGGGGCGGTGCAGATGTTCCCTCCCTGATGATGGACCTGCCAGAGGTACATGCCGCTGGGCATGCGAATTCATGAAGGTCAGACTTCTTCAGACACCTGTACAGAGCGAACCCTCAAAAAGGACTCCACACCCTCCTGACTCGGCCTGGAGGGCACAGTAGGAGAGCCAGCGAAACTTGTGAATCAGAAATATTTTTTGCCCAGAGTAGTTTTGGTGGCTGATCATCCTCCTCCCTCCCGGCTCCTCCTCGAACTGCTGTGGCCCAGCCACGGAACGCCTGGTTCCGGGCCATGCTCGGAGTTGAAATGTTTATGCCATCCAGTCTGTAATTTCCAGATCTCAAAATTAAGTCAACCCTCTAAGTTCCTCAAGTCTCCATTCTGATTAAAAATTATTAAGGCCTTTCTTACTCCAGCAGGGAAAGGTGGAGTAAAACCCTTGGAGGAAGAAATCTATCAAAAACCACATTATACTCAATGACAAGTTTGGGCTCCACTGCACTCTCAAGTTATTTCTCATCTTTACCCCGAAGATGCTTCTCTTGGAATCACGTATAGCTCTGTGGTTGGAGAAACTTGACTCACAGAACTGCAGCTTTCAGACAGGCAAGGAAGTTGGCTTGTATAGGGCAATTTCTCTGCGGGCCTCCAAACAATCAGTTATTTGTTTCCCCCTATTTCTTTCCCACAAGAAGGATTCCTTTAAATAATTCGAGGCTTCCCATGGGAATTAGGCAGTAGTGACTTCCAGGTCTTAAACTTTATCTAAGACGTTTGAAAAACAAAAGGCACAAGAATGTGCCTGGCTGGCCTGTAACAATATGAATTCTGGCAATCAAACAGCAGTCCAGGCGGGGAACTTCTAGTACTTCCGGCACTTTGGAAGTAGGCGGGCACTAGGGCAAATCTTCTGGCCTGTACTTAACTAAGAACATGTGGCCCACTGAGTAGTTCATTAGTTGGACCCAATGAAACCCCTCCAGGGGGGAAGCTGATAGCAGGTAGACGACACACATGCGCAGGAGACGGGTAGAAAAGAGCCCTCGGCATCTCACACTTAACTTTGCTGTGGACTTAAACCTGCTGTAAAAAACGAAGTCTTATAAAAGATGAAAAGAGCGCGAGTGAGCTTCGTGAGACAACCAAGGGCCTAACTGCGGCAGCCCCCACTTTCTAGCTCTGTGGATGTAAGTAAATATTTCTAAGTCTCTGTTTCCTTATCTGATAAATGGTAGCACAGCTGCAGAGTTTTGGCTGAGGCGGCAAAGATTCTGGAGGTCACCTCAGTGCGGGCCACGCTGGGCCTGTGAACGAGAGGAGAAAGACGGACTTGCTCTGCTCCGTCCCTTCGCGTTTCAGGTTCCCCTCCGCCCTTTCGGCATCTTGACATCACTAACTGGATCGCACAGAGCTTGTCCTGGTTCCAGAAGTCTGTGGCTGATGGAAAGTGACGAGGGGGAAACGGAACGGAGAACAACGCTCGGTGAGCAGCAGTGTTAAAAGACACAGGAGTCGGCACCGAGAGGTTCCCAGAGGCACTGCCAGCTCCAATCAGACCACAGCTCACCTGACTGGGGGAGGGGCTTGTGCCACCCGGCGTTTTCCCAGAGGAGCTACACAAAATGCCACCTGGAGTCTCACTCAACTGAAGTCTTCTTCACCTGAAGTCTTCCCTCCCTCCCTTCTCTGATGAAGAAATAGAAGCATCATGGTTCTAGCCACTTAACAGTTTTCCCTGACTGCCACTTGGTATCATTTTAACCAGTCAATTCTTGTATTGAATAAATTTGATAAAACTCTCTTTTTACATATCCTATTTTACTAGCTTTAAAAAATTAACAAAAATAGGGGCCAGAGATTTAGCTCAGTAGTTCTAGCGCCTGCCTAGCAAGTGAAAGGTCCCTGGTTGGATCCCCAGTAACCACATACCACAATACTGGGTGTGGTCACTCACGCCCACCAGCAATCAGTACCACAAACCACAGTGCCGGGCGTGGTGGTTCACGCCTGTAATCCCAGCACTCGGGAGGCAGAGGCAGGAGGATTGCTGGGCTCCACAGTGAGCTCAGGGCCAGCCTGAACTACAAAGTGAGACCCTGTCTCAAAAAAACAAAACAAAAACAAAACCCAAAAAGGCAATTTTAGGTCATCCTATATTTAAAGAGTTGGACTGATAAGAGGTTAAGAACCAGAAGAGAAGCCTGCTCTAGCCTGACTGCCAGTACTATTTAAAAAGAAAGGCGATCGCTAACAGCCCAGGAGAACCACACTTTCCCTGGCCCTCTGTACACTGGCTGTAGCATTTTAAAGCCCAGAGAGCAACGCCTGGAAAGGACTGGTGGGTGGTTCTCCATTTTAGCTCCTCAATCCCAAGCCTCATTCTCATTCTCACCCTAGGAAGTGAGGTTATGCCCCTTCCCCGGGGGACATTTTCACCTGAATGTGCCAGTAACCTTTCATCCAGCTCAATGCCTTTCTTTTCCTCTTGGCTGAGAGCTGTGTCCCCTTGGGTTTTATCTGTGTATCCTCAGGTGGAAAGGAACCCTAGTTTTGAATTTCTTCACTAGCTCTCTGTGGCTGCATGTTTATCCCGTTTTCTACCCAGCAGATACCACACACAACAATCCCAATCCTGCGTTTTTGGGTTTTTTTCTGGACCCAATGCAAACTCTTGATGTTCGCCACTAAAGGCTTCAACTGCTTGACCCCATCTTCCTGGCCAGCCTCCTTGAATTTCCTCTTTCGTGGCAGGTGTCAATCTTAGGAGCCTGTCTTCACCCTCCTTCCCACTGTCCCTAGCGCAGGCTACTCACATTTGCTAAGGGTGCTATGGAGCTTAGAAGTAGTTACACACAAACAGTGCTTGATGTCTGCCATGGTGACAATTAGTGCAAAGCCTCAGTAACTACTGTTAGATCTTAGGAAGAGATTCAAGTAAACTGTCCCCATCAGTCCTACAGTTCCTCCCTTTCCAGGCAGCTAAGTTTTATCCCTGGCTGAATGAACAGGTCTTGCTTAGGACAGTGAGGCAAGTGGGTTCTGTACTAGTGCTTGCGGGTCTTGGGCCCCCAGTCCCAGTCAGCAAACGTCCAGCTACAGTTAAGGACAACTCGACATGTACAGATCACAGTGTTGCACAAGTGATCCTCCAATAGGGCAAGCCCCGTCTGAAAATAGCTACACCTGAATTTGGGACATCAGCGGGGATCAGCAGGCAAAAAACCACTCAGAGCTCACACGTCCTGTTCACTGGGCTAGGAGAGCCCCCACCGTCAGGTACGAAGCAGCAAACGCTAGGACAGGCAGGTATTCTCACGCCCCTCTAGCTCCGCGGCAGACAGGACCCAGCAGGTAGAGAAATCAGGCCTCTCTACTTGACACCCAGAAGCACTTGCCTGGGGATAGGGAAGCCCGTACCACGCAGCCATGCCTAGTGTGGAGAAGGAAGTAGTATAGAGAAGCCAATCGTTGGCTACAGTCAACCATTTCTGAATGACGCCCGGAGATGACCCTGCTCCGGGCAGGGCCCTCGTAGCCACCCTAAGACACCAGTGCCCTGCTCTCCGACAGAATAACAATGAAGGCCTTGTATTTTGCAAACACCTGGGAAGGAAAGAAGGACAAATAAATTGTGGCATTAACAAACTCCCAAATAGTTACTTGCCTTCGATGGATTCAGTCTTTGGGTTTCATGAATAATTGCCACCAACAGAAACACACGAGGCCCACCCCTTGCGTGCTCTCTCTCTCTCCCTCTCCCTCTCCCTCTCTCTCTCCCCCTCTCCCTCTCTCCCTCCCCCCTCCCCCTCCTCCTCCCCCTCTTGTCCTAACACACACATTCTGACAACTGCAGCCTCGCCAAACTGACTGGCAATACGTGCTCCCTAAAAACAAAAGGCTTGGCACGATGGGTTTGTGAACAAAGCCTTGGTCTGAAGGTACATGTAAAAAGGAAATTTCCCTGCTGAAAGACTGGAAACGGGACTAGTTCAGAGAAAGAGAGGCCAAGTGCTCATTAACCTGTCTTCCCATTATGGGCTCCTGTAGTCTCTTTTCAAAAACATTTCTGAGAAGAATTAATACTCATCGCTGTACAGGAGAAAAGTTGAAACAACAAGAAATGAACATGTGCCCAATCAGAGTTCCCTCCCTTTCTTTCACATGCTCAGCCCCTGGATCTCTGAGTCTCTGGCCTCTAGACAGAGCACATGGTATACTCATCAGCCCGGGTGCTACAGGCTAGACAGAAATCTGCTTCTCTTGGGGACAGAGCTGGGCTTTCTTGGAGAGTCTGCCTCTCTCAGGCTGAAGGTCCTAAGGCCCCCACATATCAGACAGACAGAATGCAGGCATGATGGCAGAAGCTAGGGATCCCAGCACTTCGGAGGCCGAGGCAGGATGGTCAGGAGTTTGGGGCCAGCTTGGGATACATGGTAAATTCCAGTTCAGCCTGGATTACATAGTAAGGCCCTGTCTCCAAAAGCCAAAGCTAAAACCAAAACAAAAGACAAAGACTGTACTTCTGGCCAAGAGCCCAGCTAACAGGAAATATGGGGAACCCCTGGTTGTAGGGTTCTTCTCTGCTGTAGGGAACACGACTTAGCATACTTAGGTTGACTAGGGAGTGTGAGACCATGAGGGGACAGGCCAAGGCCGGGTGGTGTCCCGGACTTGACAGCAGCAATCTGCTCAGACCTGGAAAACTCAGGTGAGAAATGTTTCCCCGACTATTGGCACAAGGAGGGCAGGTGCCATCTGGCCCTATATTCCTTCCCATCACTGTGCATTCCTGAAAATATCTAAAATATATATTTTTTAACTTTTAAAGGCATTAGAAGTATATTTCTTTGTATTTCTAAAGGAAATAGCAGCACTCCTCAAAATTTCTCTCAGGCACAAAATGTGAAATTTTCAACACTTAAAGCTTTTTCCACACCCTACATTTTGCTGATCTCGACCCTTGGATACACCAACCCCTGCCAGGCTTCCTGTAAATATTTCATGTCGCCCCGCTCCCCGCAAGGACAGATCTGTCAACATTACGGAGGCTGCTAGACTGAATTCAGGTTTGCTTCACCGGTTTTCTGTGTCGTCTCTGCACTGGGAGGTGATCCAGTACTCGCCGCCTTTACAACACAAGCCTGGCTGGTCCGGAAGCCACCTTTGTCACTGAGCTACTGCCTCAGTTTCTCCATCTAAGAAAACAGGATTGGCCGTGGCAGCAGATCTCCCCGGGTTACCTTTATTCACACTTCCATTTGTCCTCCCCAGACACACTGTCAGATACTCTTAAGTTCCCTTCTCCACGAGATCCTTGGATTAAGAACAGAACCTGGAGGGGTGGCTCACTGTAAATGACAATGAGATCAATTGTCATTGCTGTAAATTTGAAGAGCCACCAAGTTTTCACTGTGTTTCTGCTGTACGGTCACGTGACTCTCAAGCTGAGAATTTTCCTTGCTTTTTCATACTGGGATCACAAGGCCTTGGAGATGTTCAGAGAAGTGCCCTGTATCTGGGCTGGTCACCACTAAAGAGTTGCAAACACCCACATGGGTGTCACCAGGAGGCTGGGAATGACATCTGGCTCCAGCTCTCCACAGTAGAGAAGCAGGCTCAGAAGGGGCGGGGGAGAGGAAGGCAAATGACCCAATTAAAATGCAAATGATTATGCTGCTTGTTGCTGCTAAATGAAGCCTGAAGGGAAATTAATATACATATATTGCAAGCCCCTGGCAAAATCAAGACTTCAAGGCAAGCAGAAAGATGCAAACTAGAATCCTTTATGATTGCTTTATGTCTGATATTGTGTAAGCTCTGAACTTGAGTCACAGTGAACAAGGGTATTAAAGAAACAAGTGGATTCGCTTTTTCCCTGCTACCCAGTTTGAATTACTTAAACTTTGATCCTACTTATTCACTTGATGATACCAACTACCCATGTAATTAACAAAGTTAGAGAGACCCACGTTGGCAGGAAGAGCAGGGGAAGATTGTCTTCCAAGAGCAGGGACTAGGCACTGGGGATGGGAGGTGGTGGTCTCCTAAAAGGACAAGAGGTTGTATCTTAAAATTATGTGCCAGACACTGTGTCTGGAGCTTGAGCATTTCATTCTTACAGTAACTCATAGGATCCTGGCATTCACATTCTTTTTTATTTTACAAACTAGGTAACAAGTCAGATATTAGTTAATTTGCCTGAAGTTGCCTAGGCGATAAGCAGACCACTGGCTAAATGTAGCTTCCCTGTTTCGTTTCCATTATGCTGTTCTTTCAATCAAAATATTTGCTACAGGTCTCCATTAATATTTTCAGGCCTTCAGTCTACATGTGATGCTTCTCTCAAAAGCAACGGAAAAGCTGAAGCCTAAAAGAAGAACATAATGTATCTCTTCTAAATGAGAAGATGCTGAACTGCTGCTCATCATTCGTTTTATTGTCCGGCTCAGGATGAGGGACCCAGCATCCTGAATGAGAGAAACACTTGGGACTGGAAGATTTCATTTCTCAGTAACGAGGCTACACCAGCTACAGATGCACACGCACAGGAAGGAGCAGCTTTGGGGATGTGTGCACAGTGGTGCACACTCATGAGCATGTGTCGCTGAGCAGCTCGGTCTGTGCCCATCATGGACTAGACACTGGGGCACAAAGGCTACCCGTCTGCTATGGTCTGAATGTCTGTGTCCCCCAAATTCAGGCTCTGAACTTATAATCTCCCATCACAGTGGTATTAGGATGGAGGCTCTTGGGGGGTGATCAGACCGCAAGGGCTGAACCCCTGTAACTGGCACTGGTCTCCTTCCAAAAGCTGCCTTGTCCCTTCTACCACGTGCGGACACAGCGAGGAGGCACCGTCTCTGAAACAGGAAATCCACCCTCCCTTGACACTACATCTCCAGATACCTTGCGTGTAGACTTCCGGGCTCTGAGAACTACATTTCTGTTACTTGGAAAAATGAATGCCCACTGTTTTAGCTATGTACACTGCAGTTTGGTCATGACAGCAAAGTTAAGGCGGGTAAGCAGCAAGGCCACTTACAACACTTCCGATTCTCCATAACCAGACTGCTGACGAAAGCCATTGCCCATTAGATAACAATAAATCCCTTCATGTTGATTTATTCCTCTGTTCTCTTTGTGATTCTAAGCTTGCGTTAAGTGATCTTCAGGAACTTCAGATTAGTGTAACTCTTAAAGTTAGATACAAGGACATAATCTAATTTTTAACTTACTGGATTATCCAAATGTGGAAAAGTCAGTCCAAAATCCTATTTCAGATACTGTAAGTAGTAGGTTTTCAAAATCACTGATACACCAAACTAATTAGACACTGGTAATGTGAGATGTATTTCCCTGTGTTGAATCTTAGAACTACCTCAATTTCCCACTAAGCAACACATGCACTTAAAAATGAAGAATCGCAGATACTAGTCAATAACTGGGAGGGAAAATGGTATCAACTGGCATGAGGCTTAACTGAACTCTCCCAAGGAAAAACAATAGGTGCCAACACGCACACTTCCCTCACACCTGCACAGTCCACTAAAAATGGTCATCAGCTCCTGGGAAATGGGCCATGGCCCCCAGGCCCTGAGCGAGTTGTTTCAACCCTTTCAAGTCACAAGAAGTGTTATGAATCAATCCTGCCACAAATCTGCATTCTCAGAAGGCACCCAACAGATGAATACACGCGCAGTTTCTCTGGGAAGCGCTCAGCAGGGAGGCCAGACTTTCCTTAAGAAGACACTGTTCTGACCTAGAAGAATACACAAAGCATCAGCATGGAGCCACGGGGTATTGAATACCGCCTACGTGGAGGTCTGCAGCACTGGAAAACACACAGGTCTTCCAATGGTGTGCAGGACTCAACCCCAGAGGAGAAAAATACAAGCCAAGAACACAGGAAGATTCTATTAACTGGCTTAGTTAGAAAGTAGAAGAAAAGCAACCGCGGCACCCTCAGGTTTTTTGGCAGAGGAAAGAAATTACTGCACCGCGTAAACTTAAGTTGGAACACCTGCAAGGTGTGCAGAGGTGTGCTGTGCATTGTTTCACCCATTAGACGCAGGAGAAAAGGACTGATATAAACATAAACTTACTCCCTCAGGTGAAAGCAGACTCACTTGCATAACTTTATAGGCTGATTTGAAAAGCAAACAGCAAACTTTAAAGAGATTTTTTTAATTTTTAATGGTTCATTATACCCAGCTTAGTCAGGGTAATTGTCTCCAGAATTCTTCATCTGCAACTTTCCGCGGACATCCACTGTCCACCACTTTGTGTTCAACTATCCAGACTCAAGTTCCCACACCTCAAGTACGTGGTCAGGAAAAAAACACCATTTATTACTTTCACAGGTAAAACAGGCAGTGCTTACAAAAAATAGCTCTGATTAAAGGCCCCAGGCAGGCAAAGATCTGTTTCATTTTCTTGCCATCAACTGTGATCAGCCTTGCCTACAGCAAGCACTTGATCAATGTTCATATGTTGAGTGAAATGATGAAATAAACTTTTGATTTTTTAAATATTTATGGCTTATTTCTTTATATTTACTACAATTCACTTGCAATTTATAGATAAGTTTGCAGCTATACAAATATTTTCTCCTGTCTTTTTTCACAAGTGACACTGCAAGATCTGGAAATTTATATTCAAAGGAATGAAGTCAGACCCTTTCCTCATAGTACACACACAACGGGTCACACCTAAACGTAAGAGCTAAAGCTATAAAACATTTAGAAGAAAATATAAGAGTAAATCTTAATGCTTTTAGGGCATGAAAAGTTTTCTTTTATACAAAACTAAAACTAGATTTCACTAAAATTAAAAGCTTTTGTGCTTCAAACAATATCATTAAGAAAATGAAAAGGGCAATCGACAGGAGAGGGAAAACATTTATAAATATGTCTGATAAAGGAATTGTATCAATAATATATTTAGTAATTATTAACTCGACAGTATTAGACCATTTGACTGAAAAATAGGCTAAAGATTTGAGTGGATGTTTCTCCAAAAGACAAATAGATGAGCATATGAGGACATTCAACATCACCAGTTATTAGGAAAAATCAAATGAAAACCGGTATCATTTTATACTAAGAAGACTACAATGGACCCCAAAAAGATGCTAACAAGGGTTGGTAAGTGAGTAGCCCCTGGTTTAAAACCCTAGTACCATGCAATATGTGGACAACTTTGTGAATAAATGAAGTCATTTAACTGCATGCTTTAGATGCATAAATTGTGGTATAATAATTTTATCTCACACTGTTAAAAACAATCCTATGGAGACAGATCTGGGTAGATTCCCTAACATTATCCACCCTCACCGACATCCTGAAAATTGACTGAGGAAAAGTATTTACTTCTCAAATCTGAAATGGGCATTCTTGCTGGGATTTTCCTTTTCCTCACTCCGTATCTCCACACAAACCTTGGGCCTTATTCCAAGGACTTGCTGCAAACATGTCTATTAAGTAGATAGAGAAATAAAAAATGCAGGGAAGTGAGTGAAACCAGCCATCCCTCTGGGAGACAACAGGGAGACATGGCTGCAGTTCCACGAGCAGCCCCAGCCACACGGTCTTCTGCACCTCCCCCTTCCCCAACACCTCCCCAGGCGTTTCTCCTGTGAAATCACCTCGCTATGCTTGCTGGTCTCATTTCCTTTTGGCGGGGCCTTGTTTCCTCGGGTCAAGACAGACACTCAAAAGCAGAAAGGAAGCAGAGCCTATGAAAGGCTGCTCAGACCCCTGTGGCGGTTGTCCTACCCCTTTGCAGAACCGGACTTGGGCAGTGTGGAGCTCACCCTCCTTCTAGGCCTGAAGTTCTTTGCTGTACCTTTCAAGTAAGGAAGGGATCTAATTTTCACCTGTAGTCAAAGGTGAGATGCCTATAATTTTGTTTACAGGTAGGTGGTGACTTTCTCTGTAGTGACAGTAAGAGTCAGCAAATCCATACCTAAATTCACCCAGTCACCTTTGTTCTTATTTCCTGACTGCCTAATTGGGCTCCCGAAGTATGCCAGCTCTGCACACCCAAGCTCCCTACACCCCCCTGGCATCTGGGACTGAGAGGAGGACCTAGGGCAGGCACATGTGAAAATACACAATGACCCATCACGCCAAACAACCACCAAAATTCTGGCAGCCACCACTGACTGTCCCTGTTATGTGCCGTGCGTCAGGTGCTGGGTCAACGGCTTCGTGTTTTTCCATTGCAGCAAACAACTTATCTGAGTAGGAGGCATGGTTTTTATTCTCAGTTTCTACACAAATACTGTCTTTGTCTGTTCAGGCTACTTTAATATAATTCCAGACACTGGGTGGCCTATAAGCAACAGAAAATTACTTCTCATCGTCTTGGCTGGGAAGTCTAACAACAAGTCACTAGCAGATATTGTGGCTGGCAAGAGCCACTTCCTGGTTCATGGATCGTGTCTTTTAACAGTGTCCTATCATGGTTAGAGGGTGAACTCCCTTGGACCTCTTTTATAAGGGTGCAAATCTCATGGATGAAGGCTCCACTCTTCTGACCCGATCATCACCCAACAGGCCCTACCTCCAAATACTGTTACCCTGGGTGTTGGACTTCAACATATCAATTTGGGGGACCCAGTTGGGGAGAGCACAGTGAATACATTCAGTGAAGATAATTAACCCACTGAAGCCCACACAGTATGTGGGAGAACTGTCTTGTGACACCAGGACCTTGAAGCCAGGACAAATGATAGGATGTACTGATCTTGAAACTGAATAACCAGCAAGCTCCTTCCTCTTTTTAAAAAAGGTTCCACCCACCTCTGAGACTGATGCCAAGGTCACCCTGGGTGACCTGTCCAGTGAGCTCCCAGGAAAGGCTTGCTCAGTGTGTAGACATCTCTCCCATGTTCAGGGGGTCACAATTCACCCCCAAACAACACAAACCAGTGGTACAAGTCCCAAGGACTGCCAAGTACAGAGCTTCTGGAAACTATGGAAGATGGAGGCCCAGCTCCAAAGGACTGAAGGCAGAGCAGCTCTCAGATCAGTTTTCTGCCAAGCCTCAGTTTATCTCAACAACTTGGACAGCAGTGCCCTAGGAGTGTCGGCATCTTATTGAACCCATCCTTTAGCCTTTGTCCCTGGGAACTGGCTGGAGGAGATGATCCCCCCAACCCCATGCCAGGGCTCCACTGCAAAGAGCCTGGCTCACTTTACACCTGTCTGACACCTGTCTGTCCACACCTGTAGTGCTGGTCAGGAATCATGCACAATTACCTGCAGAGGCAATCACGGGCTATAATTCATTTTAGTACATCACTAAACCAAATGTCCATAATATACAGTCAACTCCAAGGCAGAGACAAATGATAAAGACTGTCTACCTTCTGAGAGTGAAAACAATGGTGAAGCATAAAGAGGCCTTGCAGCATTGGCGCATTTCACGTGTGTCTTCTGCGCTTGGAGATGGAGGTTTGCTGGCTGTGGGAACTTTCTGCGCAGTGTACTTTTTTTTTTTTGGTACCAGGGGTTGAACTCAGGATCTTGCACTTGCTAGGCAGGTACTGGGCCTGCTGAGCTATAGCCCCGGCCCACAGCATACTTCTCTACCCACTCCACTTCCCATTTGCACCCCTACATTGAAAGAATGACAAATGGCATTCTTTCAATACCCACTGGGAGATATCAGGAGTCCCATGGCTTGTCAATCATGACCTCGGCAGTGATTACTGTGAACACACATCACTCTTGGCTTACATCTGACCACGCTGAGTAGCGAGAGCAAGTTGTGCACACCATTGGACGGTAGGAGTCACCCGGGGTGGCAGGGAGTACCACAGAGGAGACAAAGACCAAGTGCCCACAGAGCCTCCAAAGGTGGAAACATGGCTTTCATGTGTGGTAAGACACCTAAGCTCGCTTTTCCAGAAACGTCTTCTCCAGTGGCCAACATCATTCTGGGGCCTTGACTTCCAGGTGTGAGTTCTTCTACTGGCCTAGATGCTGTTCCAGAGAGGATTAAAAACCATTTTAACCCTGGATTTTTCACTTGAGTAATATATTACTTCATTTTAAAATGAAAAAAAAAAACCCCTTATCAGATCCCCACCATATATTCAGACTTCATTCCAATACTGACTTAAGAAAATAAAGTCTAATTTTATTCTTTTAGTTATAATTATTACTGTTTTAAAAGGATTTTTTGGTAGTAATCGGCAATTTAAAAAAACATTATCGTAATGAACATGGTTTAAAAATGCTACGTGCGTCTTTAAAGATTCAGAAACACTGATTGAAAATATAACTTTAACTACTTAATGGTTTCTATCAAACAGGTTTAGCATGGTTGGTATTCGATAAACATTTCTGAGTGGATGAACTCATCTGAGGGAAGGAGTTGGGCAAAGTCCAAAGCATCAAATATGGCTAATGCGGGCAAGCCCGAGCAGGCACCCGACTGAAACACTGGGCAGTGAGGTTTGAAAAAGAAGCACATGAGGGTATCAGATAGGAATCTGATGAGAAAAGAAGGCACCCAGGACGGGCTAACTCTGCCAAGAGCAGCCACTCGGAATCTAGTTGATGCGGTGTGGACTATCAAACCCTTTCTCGGTCCCATCGATGCTACTCTGCCCAGCACATTCCAGCCAGAGTAGTGCAGTTATTTCTTCAGTTTCCTGTCACAGCTCTTGGGAGGTGTGAGAGAGAGTCTGGGGCAAGCACAGCCCAACAGAAAAGGGAAGGATTTGGATCAAGTCGGTTTTAGATCCTTCCCTTACTAGGTGTGTACCCTTGCAGTCTCCTCATTAGTACAAGGAAATGAATAATGATCTTGCAGATCCGTTGCTAAGGTTGTAGTAGGCGTGCATACTTTTTGATGCAATTTCAGTATTTAATAGAGCTCGCTCTAACAGAGCCGATGGTCTTATTTCCCAAAATCAAGAAGAAAAGGCAAAGTCAGGATGTGCAGAGGGTTCTTACCAGTCCTTGTTGCCCAGGCATGAACACAGCTGTCTTTCAGAGGGTGGGTACCCCCAGAAGTGAGGGACAGAAAAGCCCATCTCATGAATCCCAGCAGAGAATATGTCAGGGAGCCAAAATTAACTCATTCAATCTGGACGGCATAACAAAACATCAGACACTTGATGGTTCATAAACAAAATGAATCTCTCACAGTTCTGCAGGCTGCAAAGTCCAAGATCAGGTTGTTAGCAGTATCTGGCCAGGTCCCTCTACACACACAGGCATCCTTTGTGTCCTCTTAGGCCAGAGGGCACTAACTCCACTAATGACAGTGCCATCCTTATGACCTAATCACCTCCCCCACCCCACTGCCGTCACCCTTCAAGGCTAGGATTTCAACAGAAGGACTTTAGAATACACAAACACTCCACTGCACTTGGCAAAAAGATAGGGTGAGATTGAGCAAATGAGGAAATAAAATTCAGAAATATTCTCCAACTTTTGAATGACCCTTAGGATCACTCTCTTAAGGATCTCCCTCAATCCTCATTAAGGATTCACCAAGCTAAAGATATTGCCATGCTTAGGATATTATCTTTCAACACTTTGGGTCATATCAGCTTATCCCAATATCAGGTTGTAGAAAAATCAGGATAAAACCCAATCAGGTACACTATAACTACTTACAAGTGTGCTTACTGACTGGGATCTAGAGAAGCTTGGAAGTGGAAAGTACAATTGATGTGGATTGGATGGAAGGATTTTTCTTGAATTATTTTAAAAATTATGATCTCATTAGCATAACACATAAAAGCTGAAATGGGGGACACACTGAGTTGAGCACAGCTCAATCTTATCTGTGCCCCTTGGCCTAGGAGAAACAATTTGGCCTGATGACAACTGTTGAAATCATACACTACGCCAGACCTGGCTTCCAACCCATTCATGAGCCAGCCAGCCAAAGCCGTACCCAAGACTCTAAGGCTTCTGGGAATGCAAGGCCAAAGACTAAATTTCTTTTGGTCAGAACTTTAGAGCTATGTGTCAGTGATGTGGGTTGATCTCAAGGATGACTCTTCGTATATGCATTCCTTACCAGTATCAAACTTGACCATGTTCTCCACCAATCATTCCTAAAAGTACAAGGCTGAAAGGTCCCTCTTGCTGAGAGATTTCCCAATTTGCATCTGCTTCCCTTTAGAAAGTCTGCCCTTTACTTCTTCATTTCTCCACTCTCTCCAACAGCTTGTCCACACCCACTTCTGCACTCACGATCTAGCACTACACACGCTTACACATCATCAGACTACAAGCTCTATGACGGAAGATGTGCAATGTAATGATTCGGATCTAGATGCCCCCCTGCCCGGCCTCACATAGTCATAGGTGGGGCTTTTTCAGAGGGGGCTGAATCTAGAATGTGTGATGCTGTGATGACTAAATATAAGATATCAGATAAGGGACAGAAAGAGGCTTGTCTTTCCCTTATTGCTTTTGCTGACTTCTACCTGCCTCCTACTGGTTCTCCTCTGTTCCACCCCTCTGCCAAGCCATCCTACCTTAGAGTCAGCCAATTATGGACTGAAATCTCTACGAGCTGAGCTATACAGACCTTCTGGCCTTTACCTTTGGGTGTCAGGTATTTGTCTCAGCACCGAGAAAGTAACTAAGACATGAAGCTCTCCTTACACATGTGCCTCAAGCTTAGCCTGGCATACAACAGACATCCTATCTGCCCTGTTATTCTCAGAGTGTCCTGTTTAAAACTAGCTTTCCTGGTATAATTACTAGTCCTTTCCTTCTCAGAAGTGCTGTAGTGGGTATGATAAATTCTTCGACCACTATCCATAAACAATGAATAAATGCTAGCTCTTGGTTTTATGAGATTTGTCCCCATTATTTGCTGTGGTTCTTGTAGCAGGGTAGGAAGCTCAATAAGTAAGCAAGCAGATCAGTAGACGCTCAGAAATGGTAATCCCAAAATTAAATTCTGTTAAGAATTTGAAAGCAAGGTGGGTAGCTTCATTTGTCACATTTATTTGGTCCATTTTTAAAGAGCAGTATCAATTTCACTTTTCTTTTGTTCTTCTGTGCACGTGGCATGAGCTGCGCCTGGAGCGAGGCCGGCAATGGCCAGAATGTGCCGGTGGCAGTGGGGAAGACAAAGTGGCATTAAATCCACACGAGGATTGCTGACGACAACACTGGCAGCTGGTCGCTATTCCAACTCAGCTGCTCTGCTCACTAAGCATCTTCGAAGGGCTTACAGGTGCCCCTCAAATGGAAAGATCGCTTGGCTCTTCTTACAGTCCACCAGCCCGAGACGGAGTAGCATGAGAGAAGGGGAGGAGAAAGCTGGAGCCAATTAAAGCGCTCGCATTTGAGGGTTCTGGTTTATACTGCGGCAAGAGGCAGCTAATACCAATGCCAGAAGCACTGATAAAATCAAGATTAGCCAAGTATATGCCATTTGTCCTGGAGTCTGGCCTTTTTACAGTGCATTAAGCATAGGAAACTAGAACCACAAGTCTCCACAGGTCCTTCTCTGCTTGTAATTGCCACAGACAGGGCCACGCAGAGGGGCCACAGGGGAGGGGAGTTACTTCACCTGTCTGGCCCACTTCCTTTGCTTCCTGACAAACTCCTCTTCGGAGTTAAGGGCCCAGAGGGATTTCCCAACTCTCACTGCTCATTAAGACTGTTTGATTGTAAAGCAGAAGATTAAATACATGGCCCACAGCCAAGATTCCAGATGTAAAGCAAGCCTTCCCTTTGTGGCTGGGGTCCCCTGCTAAGTAGTACTTCTAATTAACATCTAATGTGGGGCGCTGTGGGGCTGTAAGAGGTGGAAGTCAGGACAGAAGGTGCCCTAGCTTCAATTCTTATTAGTCCAGATTTGAGTCATTCATTTGGCTTCTCTGGCTCTTGGTTTCATTTTTTTCTCCCTGCCTGGACCAGACTATCTACCAAACCTCCACTGCTCAACTGAAGGATGCAAAAGATCAAAGAGGATTAACTGGATAGTTCTTTAGAAAAAGCATGAATTACCCCAGAACCACCCTGACCGATAGGATATTCACCCGCTGCCGGTAGCTATTTAAACTTAAGAAAAACTCAATGCTTGGGTTGGGAGTGTAGCTCAGTAGTAGAACACTTGCCCAACATGCATGAGGCCTTAGGTTCCATCCCCAGCACCACTGTAACAACAAAATAATAAAACTGAATCCTTTGGTCACACGGGTCACGTTTCATATGGGGCCGGTGGCTACCATTTTGCCTGTCTCAGGGAAAGAACATCACCATTATCGGGAAAGTTCCACCAGATAACAGTACTCTAGACTCCTGCTTGGATTTGTCTCCCCCCCAAATGTGAGAAAGCCTCAGCTGTCGATATCCCTGAGACAATAGACCCCCGGTATTGTCTTAACGCCTGCAAAGAGAGAAGTCCTGCATAGTGACATGTCAGAACCCCAGCAGGCCCTCTTCCAAACTCTGGTTTTCTTTCCAACACATGAAACAACCTTGGCAAGTAAAGGGCTTTTCTCCTATGGTTCCTGTGGCCTGTTTCTCTCAGATCCCCCTTTCAGATGTGATCTATTATTTACACAGTCCTACTTTTAAGACAAGCCCATTTTCAAACATTCAGTAGGAATGTTAGATCTGTGCAAAGCAAGGGACCAGGATGACCCCATCCCTTCCCTCCTGCTGGCCTCTAGGGCTTTTCTGAGCAGCCCCCCAAAATGGCCATGGTGAACTATTTGACAAAACAAAAAGACACTACCCTCACTGCGCCAAGTGTTAAAAGCATTCCAAGAGAAAATGGCCTGAAACCGAAGCCCCGCCCCTCCAATCTGTTCCTCATCTGTCTGAGGATTTATTGGCTCTTGCAGTAAATTAATCAATCACCAGAAGAGAGTTAAAACCATAGCTCTAATGTAAATACTTGTTAGTAACAATCCCTCAGCGTGACACTTCAGATTTCAAGTGGCTGGGTGGCCCACCAAACGCCTCATTAAATGGCAACTTTATAGCATTAAGAGGAAAAGGCTCTGGGATTTTCTGTGCAATGTATAAATCAATCTTTTCAAAGACAAACAATAGGGCAACTCACAAAGTGTGTGTGACTGGGGGAAATGGGGAGGAAGGTAAGCAAACTGAGGAAGGAAAAACAGACACAGGTGGGTCTAAAGTTTTTCCTGGCTCTCAGCAGCAGGGTCTCTCAACTTCCAATGTTTCCGCTCTGCAACCTTTCTTTATTCATCATCACATGGAAGCCCTCTCCCAAATTGAGGGATCCTAGGGGCTGTGGATGTACCACCTCCGACTGACTTCCTACCCATCACAGCATTTATCATGAAGTTTTCTATGGAGCAGGTATGTAGTTGAAACCAGTCAAGCTTATTGGCTTCTCTCAGTGAATCACTTTGTGTTAAGAAAGTTTCATCCAGTTACTGATTAGCCTGTGTGTGAGGCAGTATAGTAAGGGTTGATGAAGCACTCCCGCCCACCCACCTTCTAATTCAACGTGCCTGTAGTGTAAAACCCACCAAATTAACAGCCAAACCCACAAAGAGAACACGACTTCACAAAGCCTAGGATACAGCCTGACCGACCTGATGCCATATTCTTGTTTAGAAAAGCATCCATGGGTATCATCTGTTCCATCCAAATTCCTCTGCTCTCAATGGCCCGAAACAGCTGCACCCTGGGAGCCCAGGCTTGGCAAAAAGACTTGCTTCTCTCTGATGTGCCCCGGGCACCCGGAGTGTGTTTGCAGTTAACAATGCCGAACGGTCCCCTCCCTGCTCTCACTGTATTTCAACTAAGCAACCTTTCAGAGATGCGTGGCCTCCAGTAGGCCAATTCATTTTTTCTTTAGAAAATGCTTAATAATAATAATAAAAGCATATGAAGCTGATGACTGAAGTCAAAAAGGAGAACTGTTTTACAACAGAATTCATGTGCAGGCGACTCTGCATCTGTGCTGGGGGCATTCTTGACTCCGTTCCCCCAGTGACTGGTTGCCTGTAAGCTGTACATGCTGTCAGATTCCTACTGAAAAAGCAGCCTCATTGTTCCAGAAGGACAATGGGCGATTGATAATCAGGACCATGAGACAAGGAGAGCAGACTCTGCAGACCGCAGACCTCCTCGGAACGGTGCTTTCCTGCTATTAAAATGGCTCTTCCTGGAGCAGTTGCTGTCCTCTACTTGCAACTCTGCTTCTCGGTCTCAAAAAGCAAAGGAAAATGGAGCAGAGCGTGTGCCTTAGCTTGCACATGCTGGGGCTCTTCAGGGGGTCTCTGAGAACGTGCTTACGTCCCTCCTCCAAAGGGTGACCCTGGGGCAACAAATGTTCCGTTCATTTCCAAGGCCAGAGGTATTTTTCTAACACAAATTGCACTCCATTGCTACATCTCTGTTCACACTACTGTGTGTAGGTGTACATGTGTGCAATTTTCACCTTGCAGGACTTTCACAACCTACCGTGGCGGCATCACATGGAAATGTGCAGTAAGCATGTACCCGCTCATCTCAATGCAGTAAGGCTCTGGGTACGAGACCATACGCCAGCCCAAGTACTTGTAAAGAAACACCCACTGTCTCGCGCCCAGTTAGCTCTCAAC
Organism: Thryonomys swinderianus; assembly: GCA_004025085.1. Lineage (NCBI taxonomy): Eukaryota > Metazoa > Chordata > Mammalia > Rodentia > Thryonomyidae > Thryonomys > Thryonomys swinderianus. Next base: position 18,028 of record PVIC010006174.1, on the reverse strand, counting down.
AGACATTCCCGGAGTCCCCGACATGCGAAGTGCCTCGGGCTCTGACTGTAGGACTCACTGGGACCCAACAGAAGAACTGAATTCTACCCAGACACCAGCGCGGGGAGGTCCCAGGACATGGCAGAGAGCCACGTTTCTCAGCATCCTTCACACGAGCAGTTCCCTTCAGGGAGACTACTGGGCCTTTGCCAGTCCCAGAGGGTGGAAGGGCACAGGGAGGAATCTCCAGCTGGCAGATCCACCATGGGGGCGGCAGGGAGAGGAAGGGAGTAGGGGCAGCAAGCTCAGCAAGCAGGCGGCAGAGTGGCAGGGAAGGAAGAGGCCGCTGCAGACAGATAAACAACTGGACAACCAAACTTCCGGTGCTACCGGTCTCAGAGCCCGCCTGGTGCACTGACATGCCTCAAACAAATAGGTCGCTAATTGTTTATGATAGTTAGTCATACATTCAGCATGTGATTCAAATTATACAGATAAGGCTTAATTTACTCCCTAGTCCTACTCTCCTCCTCCCAAGTAACCACTGTTTTCTGTTTTTCATCTAAAACTTTCTGGAAATGCAGCATTTAGCCACTGTTATAATCATTTAGGGGGGAAAATACATCACTTTACTTAGATGACCACATACTGTACTTATTCTGTACTGTATTTTTCTTTCCACCTTAGGATACATTTTAGAGATCATTTCAGAGAGCCGTTTCATTCTTTGAAAAGTGCAACACAGTAATCTAAGGTATCGACATCATATTTTATTCATCCTTCTATGCTGATAAAAGTTTAATTTTCTTGTTTGCCCATTTCAAACACTTCTAGAGTGAATGTGCTCACATGCAAGTATTTCACTAGAATGCAACTTGAAGTATAATTCTGAGCTTAAAAATATGGGCAGTTATGGGCTGAAGATTTATTTCAGTGGTTCTAGCACCTTCCTTGAAAGTACAAGGTCCCAAGTTCGATCACCAATACGAGAGAGAGACAGAGAGAAAATATGGACAATTTTAATAATTATGACAAAAATATCTGTGGCTAGTTTTATTCCCCCCCAATGGTGTTCAAGTGCTCATTTTCCCCAACTCCTACTAGACTTGATTCTACCACTTTTTTCTCATTTTTTTTCTAGGACTGATCTTATCTCTACCCTTATCCAGATTGGATAGGGAAAAGGAGTAGCAAAAATCAAAACTTATTTACATTTTCGTGAATTTAAATCAGGGTCCTACCTGAAAGGTCATGACCTTCCCTTATAGTTTTAGGTCATTTTCATCATGTCTTCTGTGACATACCATTTTACATACAGTTAGCCCTCCACATTCATGGATTCTCTATCCACAGATTCAACCAACCGTGGCTAGAAAATATTGGGGGAAATAAAAAGTGTCTTTGCCCATCATACAGAGGCATTTCCCTTTCACTACTTCCTAAACATGACAACTGGTTATGCACATTTATACTGCATCAGGTATTGCCAGTGGTACCCAACAGATGAGCAGTTTATAGGAGTGCCGAGTTTATATGCAGGTACTACCCCGTTTATATGAGGGATGTAAACACCCACGGATTTTGGTATCCATGATCCAGTCCCTACAGATACTAAGGGATGACTGTACATTTTTCTTGTGCACTATTCCAATGAGTCATACACTTTTACGTGGGCAACTGTTAATCCACAGTCTGCTGTTTATCCACCTCTGTCAATCTATTCCTATTTCCTCACAAATGATAAAGTGAGGTTCTCATGTGTTAAGAGACTTCCAGCAATAGAATTTTTTTCTCCAATGCTGTGGAATCCCCAGCAGCAAAGAGACAACAGTTTAAACACTCTGGCTGAGGCTGAAGAGGCCTTTCTAGGTCCCTCGACTCCCCCATCTCAGTTCTAAGAGGTGCCTCAGAACTTTCAAAGAGAGTTTGAATTCCCTCCTGCAACAAATGAAGAAATCCAGGAAAAGAGCCACTAAAGAGGTGAGCTGGAAGGACTCCTGACAGAAACAGGACTAACCAGACTTACCCCTACTCTTTGTCTACAAACCTGCTTAGTATTTAAATTACAAGGGGCAGATTAATTTCACTTTCACTTGAGGGCAAACCTATCAATTTAGAATCTGATAAGTGTACTTCTCTTGCATGAAAGGAAAAGTAACATGTTAATAAAAGATTGATAATTTCATTCAAAATTTCCTTTAAGTAACTGCTTCTGGCCCCTAGCTATTTACTAATGCATTAACTTTGTCTCTCCACACTACAATTTAAGCTGAGATCAGAGAATCCTTATTTTTCTCTCTTGCAAGATGCAGAACTGGGCCTATTAAGTGACTGGACTTAATAAATATTCGCTGACAGATAATATCAATTATTATCTCCAAAACCATTCATAACAGCTAAAAGCAAGCAGAAAACGAACCAATTTGCTTTTTAAAAAATCCCACTGTGTTTATCAACATTACCTTCTTTCAGAGTAGCTGTCTGGTGGTGGGTGGCCTAACATCGGGGATACAGAGAAGAACACCGTGATCAAGTTCTGCCACCTGGAACACGTGCGGCACGTGACTGCCTCTCCTCCCCGTCTTCCTCCTCCTCCGCGGAACGCCCCAGGCTCTGACTGCTATACTTGGGTTTTACAGGAGTGTCACACTTGAAAGACCTGTGGCAAAAATTCCCAGGGAGATGGGCCAGCCTGAGCTAGCTGTGTGTCCATCTGAGATCCTCCATCTTCTGTCTGAGGTCCTCTGTCCTACCTGCTGTGGTCCTAATGCCAACCGCGGGGTAGGGCCAATGCAGTCTGAGAGGCAGCCCCTCCTCTGTGACGTGGACAGTGACAGGATGTGTGCCTCACAGGGTAAAGGGATTAGTGCCTGCGCAGGTGTGCTGCTTAGCGTGATGCCATACAGACGGTATCACCGGGGCTCACTCCTCTCACCTGTAGAGCCGTCAGCTATTAAGATGAGGCCTGTATGCCTGCAATCGAGACTGACCCACACTAAGCCCCAGCGTTGTTAAAAGTACATTCCTGCGAGAATAACTCCAGGTTACAAAGCAAGCCAGAGCCATCATACCGGCAAATATTCGATGTGGGTTTTAGAACTCTTAGACACAGCAAGACAGATTTACAGGGAACCTTCAGTTAAATGTCAACTTGCTGATCAGAAATCCCAGCCCTGGGCTGCAGCGAGAAGGCCACCTTCCTATCTTGGTCTGCGGTTCTAGGAGTTTGTATTTACTCGATTTGGCTGCCAGGACATTTACAGCTTCCATTTGGCCCTCTTGAAATCACAAAGAATGTGATCTGGCCCCGGCCCACTGCTCCAGGGAACAATAGCCGCTTCATACATTGGTATTCAGTTACGGAGCGATGCAGGCTAGACAGCCAATCAAAACAGGGTCCCTGCAGCTCAGATTCTGATCTCTGCAAATGAGGACACAGGTTCAAACCACTCTGCAAAAGCAAAAAAAAAAAAAAAAAATATCCGAGAAATTTGAACGTTTTTGCTTCTGTCCTTTCAGAGAGATGGTCCCTGCTTGTGACACAATATGGTGGAGGGAGAATGCTGAGACACCACAGTCCACATAACAGGGATGATCTAAATAATAACTTTAAATCTGTCTTTCAATTGGCCAGATTTGAAAAACCTTATGGGGGAGGGGGTTTCTGGGCATCTGATAGGTTTTTTTTGAACTTAAAAAAAATTTTTATCTTTATTGGTACATTACATATACACATCATGATCACACTCAATATTGGGAATTTGTACCACTATATTACACGATTTATGATAGGTTTTAATATAATGCATAAAAGAAAGCTCTATCATTATTTTGTTCTGTTAAAAGCAGGTGTTCACAACTCTAGCCATAGAAGAGCAAAATCAAATGTGGGATTGAATCACAGATCAATCTGGTCATTGTAGGCACTTTTCTATTCATGACAAAAGGGTTATAAAAAATCTGATACAAAGAAAGACTAAGAAGAAAACCTTTTAAAATCTGCATTGAAAGAGCAAAAAAAAAAAAAAAAATCAAAACACCACCCCTCTAATCCTTACAGCTCTCTGAAGACTGCACAAGAAAAAAAAAAGTCTATTAAATGTAAGCCAGAAAAAAATGTGTAGATGGCTGGGGGCATAGCTCAGAGGCAGAGTTCACCTAGCATGCATGAAACCCTGGTTCAAGACTCAGCACTGGGAAAATCAAGGTAGGCAAGAAAGACCCACAGGCCGATAAACCAAGTCTGCCTCATGCCAAAGTTGATTTGACCATTCTGAAGACCACCGTGCTGTCCATCTCCCACGGTAGAGACTCGGGAGAAAGCTAAAGAGCATAACTAGACTTGCTTTCCCATCCCAGCCTTTATTTGAATAACAATGATGTGTGACGACTTGCAGAGAGGAGAAACGTCAGTTCTCAGTAAGCATTTTGAAGAGTCCAGCACCGCCTGGAACTGAAATGGAGAAGCGCTTAGCCTCAGTGAACGTCCACAGAAGCATCACAGTGCAGCTAGATCCGCCTCTGAGGTCCGGGCTCTGAGGTCAGCCATGGAGGACCAGTAACAACAGATATCTAAACACCTGCTAGCCACCTTCTACCAAACTGCAAAATAACCCGGGGCTACTCAAGCACAGAAGGACAAACCGGGCAAGGTTTAGGCAATTGCACCTCCTGACTGCGGCCCCGCCAAACCAGAGAAGTCTCACCGCGAGCTATGATCTTCAGGGTATGAGAACCTGTCTTCTTCAAGGTTCCGAAAAGAAGACTAATGCCTTTAAAGCTGGATTCTCTGAAGACAGGCTAGTTGGTGGGGTGGAGCCAATTGTTTGGGTCCAAGAAAAAAACCCATGGGGAGGCCTGGGCTGGCAGCACTTTGAGCGAAAAGGCAGCCCCCCTTGGGCGCGCTCAGCTGTCACAATCAGCAATATCAATGTGCGAGGTTCAGTATTTGTCAAGCTTATAAATCATGGTCAAGGTTGTTTCTCCTTGTCTCAAGAACTAAAATGCAAATCCCTTCATATCTTTGAACTCAAGTTTATCACACTACTCAGACACCAGGGCCACAGCCAATTACAGAACTGGAAGATATCCTCAGGCAAAGCTCTGGGAGAGCCCTTGTCCGACCTGCGCAAGGGTGCTCGGCTCCCGTTCCCTCCGGAAGTCATAGGACGGCTATAAACAGCCCCGCACTTTCAAGTAAAATAAAGCACTGTGAAATTTAATAATCTTGTTCTGGGCCAGAGATTTAACTCAGTGGTTTCAGCGCCTCTCTCTGCGCCTCTCTTGCCAGCACAAGGTCCTGAGCTCGATCCCAGTAACCACATACAATGCTGGGCGTGGTGACTCACGCCCACCAGCTATCAGTACCACATACCACATACCATAGTGCCGGGAGTGGTGGCTCACGCCTGTAATCCCAGCACTCAGGAGGCAGAGACAGGAGGATTGCTGAGTTCAAGGCAGCCTGAACTACAAAGCGAGACCCTGTCTCAAAAAACAAACAAACAAAACAAAAAACAAAAATAAAAAAAAAATCTTGTTCTACCTCGTAATAGAGGTTTCAAAACAGTTGAAATTGTAAAACTGCAGTAACTATTGAAAGCTTAAACTGGGCCAGACACATGCAGTAATTCATTGAATTCTCACAGCCCACCGTGAGTAAAACATCGCTACTCGCTCCACTGTGCAGGGCAATCTGATGCAGAGCTCCTGAAGTCTTGCACACGTGAAAATGTTGGAAGTGGGCAGTCTGGCGTGAGAAGGCAGCGCTCTGAACAGCTGCACAGACATTGCATTTTTGTTAACATGTGAATTTGAGGCAGTACTCGGTCACATCCACAGCTGGATGCCACTGTGCCGTTTGCGTCTGGGCACACAGCCCAGCTCCAGAGGCAAAGCTCTCCATGCTATAGACACAGTCAGGAAAACCTGTGCAATTGTGGATGACATTGTAATTTCAAGGCCTATACTTTAAAAAGGTACCAAAAGCCTGCAGTCAGCTGTTTACATTTAATTATCTGGACCAACCTCCAAATAATTAGCATTAATTGCAGAATGCTGCAAGGTTGTTGGACCCACACCCCCCCCCCTGCAGATTCCAAGGTCAGCTGCATTCCTTCACAGTTGTGTGAACCCAACAAAGACTATAACAGAAAAACACAACTGGCTGCTGTAGTAGCCAAAACTATAAAGCACACAAGTACAGGTAGAGCCCTCTTTAGTAAATTATAAAATCGGACTCAAGGTTGTAAAAGAAGATCAGGACGAGTGGAGTGATAACCCTTATGGAGGGGGCAGACATTTGAGAGATTTCAGTATTTCCCACTTAGTCAATAGCCTCAGTGATACTCTGAAAATATCTTTATATTTATGTGGGGCAACATAGGGTTGAGAATAAGAAAATTCTGAAAAAGAAATACAAAAAGGATGGGCTTTCTCTATTAAATATTAAATCCCATTCGAAAACTACAGTAATTAAGACAAGGCCATCTTGATAGAGGAATAGATAACTTACCAGAAGAGCAGAAGCCCAAAAGTATGCTATGTATTTTTAGGGATTCTGTAAGTGGGGTGAGAACACGTTAATCACGGAAATGATTTTAATCCATCTTAAATTTGTTTTGTCTCTTTAGCATGAGTGTAATGGCCTAATATTTTTCAACTGAAAGCCAAATCACCATTCTTACATTGAAAAATTACTGTAAAAAAAAATGGAGGTGAAACAGAATTTTCTTAAACAGAAAAGTTAGTTAAAATGAATGACTCCATTAAAATAGCCAGATCTCAAATAGAGAAGATGATACATATAAAAAAATGCAACCTGGTACATTTATATCAATTAAAATACATATAAAATACCTTCATTCACTTCTAGGTAAACAGTACTTAACCATCCAAAATCTAGACTAAAGGACACACACTAAACTGGAGTAAGACCAAACAGGGGCTTCCTAGGATTAAAAGGGATTTTATTAAAACTGTAATTTCCTGTTTAAACAAATCTTAAAACCAAAATACTAATGGCCATTAAATCCTAGTGGCAGAAATATAAATGTTTGCTGGATTATTTTTTGGGTTTTCCATATGTTCTAAGTACTTAAAGAATTCTCAAAACATAAATCTAGATTTCTGCATCAACTTCCCTATCAACCAACAATGTTTTAGTAATTATTTAGAATCACATTCTTCAAAATACAGAATATAATCAGTATAAAAAAAAAAACCACAGTTACTGATCCCAGCTGTGATAGTTAATGTACAAGGGGTGATCACAACATATGGTGAATATTCAAATTGTAAAAACTTATTTTGTTTTTTTTTGAGACAGGGTCTCACTGTGTGTGGGAGACAGTGTAAGAGAACAAAACCAGAACCCTCGTGGCAAGCTCCAGTTCCCTGTGAGTCCCACAGCAAAAGGATTAACAACCAACAAACAACAAAATCAGAACCTTGAAGAAAACCCTGAGCCTAGGGTCAACTGAGCAGCAGCAGTAAAAGGCCAAATACTCCACAAGCAGAAAGGACCAATGCCCTGAGCTCACCACACCTTTATTTGGTACAAAGCCTTCACACCCATAATCCTAGTATGCACAAAACAGGACAGTTACCCAAATTGTCCCTGTAGTTGAAGAACCTGTAGGGCAGGGCAGATATCCTTAAATAGGGATAAATCGTAAGTCCAAGGAAATCATCAACTCCCAACAACTGTGTAGTTCAGGCTGGCCTTGAACTCATAGTGATCCTCCTGCCTCAGACTCTCAAGAGCTGGGATTAAAGGTGTATGCCACTATACCTGGCTCAAATTGCAAAAATTTATTACAGTAAAACACATATTGCCATCAATTCCCCCCAAAGTACTCCCCCGGGCTTCGAAGACACTTATTCTGTCTCTCTTGCTGCTTTCTGAAGCGGTTCTGGATACCCTCTTTTGTGAGTGTCTTTATCAGGTGTGATAAAAAACAGTGAATGCTGTGGTCATGGGCCATCCAACAGAAAAGCAGCCTTGTGAAAACATGACGTGTGTTCTCATTCACTTTATGCACCACATCTGGAACTGTGCAATCTACCATTCCTCCCTAGAATCAAAATGGCCATGAAAAGTAGACGTTTTCAGTCAGCTCAGGACATTGAGGCAGCCATGACGGCACAAGTACAGATGCCAAAAGGCCAGAACTGCTTCGGAAGCAGCAAGAATAATCGGACGACTGTGCTCGAAGCAAGGGGTAACATTTTAAGCGAAATGACCAGTATGTCTTCCCCTGTAATACATTTCTTAAAAATTTAAATATTCACAGTAATTTCAATCACATTTTATCTGTAACTAAGCTATAGTGCCCAGTCTAATGAAACAACAGCCCAGATGTTCCTGCAAAGTACATGTTGGATAAGACTGCATTTAAAGCAGTGACTTTGAGGAAAGCACCCATCGTGTGGGGGGCCTCTGCTGTGCAGCTGAATGCCTTAATAATAATCTTTCCTCTAAAAAGAAAGGTTTCCCAAAGGACAAAGAATCACAAGGAGGTCTTCTAATTACCCTGCCTAAAGTTCCAGCCTCCCTCACCTGCCCCACGGAATTCAGACAGAAGGCTCCATCAACACGAGCCTGAATTTCTAGCCTGGCCTGTGCTCACCATCTCACATACATGTATGCAGATAGCTGTGCGTATACACAGGCCCTAGAGTATACACACCTGTACAATTATAACCTCTCAATTCCACTTCTCTAAAAAACCCTGACTAGTACACCAGCACTGCAGGTTTGACACAGAGGGACCAAAATGGCCTACAACTTCTGTTAACACTGACAGGGCAGAAAAGCACACTTTGAAGGAAAAAAGCCTGGTGATAGGCCAGATAACATTAACATATTGGGATTTAATGGTTCTTGTGTTTATGTTCTAGAAAAAATATTTCGTGAGAAGATAAAATTCTTCAGTGAGATGGTTTCTTGTGCGTGTTTCGCCAGCGGAGATTTCCCTGCCTGCTTGTGATTACTTGTTGGCCTGATGCCTTGCGGTGGAGGACAGAAGCCCACACTCCCCAGGGCACATGAAGAAGAGCTCAGGAATAAGGTCTGTCCTTCCTGTACCTCAGGGAAATTCTCCAGGCTTGCTTCACCAAAATCACAGCCTGCCTGAGATCACCGCTCTCTACAGACCTCTTTGGACGAGCACTGTTTTACTCGCTGTTGTCAACGCTGTCGAGCAGGCTGGCTGTGTAGAACAGAAAGCGCCTGCTCAATATACCTCTCGGCCTGGATACAAGTGACTCCCAAACACAGTCCATAACCCTTTATCTAGGTATCCCTTACTGATTTTAGGTATAATATATGTGAGTCACGTTAATTTTATAAATTTATGTTCATTTTTGGAAGTTTTTATTTGGCTGTTGCAAACCAAGAGAGAAAGAAGGACAGAATTATTGAAGACATGATTCAAGGCAGTGACAATATATATCACAGTGATATTTTTTATCATCAATTTTCATTTCCTAATTAGAAGTAAATTAAAGACCTCTCCACTGGATAAAGTGATCCTCTGTTGTCCCAATCAGATGAGAACCAGAAGGTTTGGGGAACAAATTGATTAGATAAGTGTAAATGTTGTGCTGTGCAGAAAGAATCTAATCATTAGATAAAATGTTCTATTAAGATATTTAAATGTTACATTTAAGTGATTTACCTTAAGGTCTTAATAGAGTAATACATATAGTATGTGTATAATTATATACACAAACATTATGTAAACACTATGTAAATTAATGATAATTTAGGAAGATTTCTGGTTTCCTTCCGGCTCTGGATTTCAAACTGAGGAGAACATTTATTCAGTTCTTCTGGGTTGGCAGCATTTTTACACCTTTGCCTGTGATTACAGCTTCATTTTGAGCTTCCCAAAACATCCTTTTCACTTTGCTTTAAATTATTCGAATAAGGTTTTTAATTTGCTCCATTTTAAAATGATCTTTCAAAGTCTTGTTTACAAAGAAATCCAACACTTGTTACAGTGAGGTCAGATGCCCTGTAATATTACTAGATTTTTTTTAGCTGACCCCTCCCTTTTTAAAAATATGATTTCCTTAGATGACCTCCCTAACCACCCAACACAGCATGGACTGAGGTCACTTCAGGCTAATGTCTGATCCCTAAATAATAGTTTGATGTTCAAAATAAAATAAGTGTAAGCTCTTCCTACAATGTGAGAGAATTTGTAGACTTAGATATTAAAGTGATTTCCTCATTTCTGCTGATAACTTTTTATTTTTCTTCAGTACCAAAGACTGAACCCAGGGCCTTGGCACTGAGTCACATCCTCAACTTTTATTATTATTATTTTATCTTGGAGACAGAGGTGGTCTTGCTAGGTTTTCCCAGGTTGGGGCAGAACTTTCAGTCTTCCCACCTTAGCATGCCAGCACGGTGGGATTACGGGCAGGTGCCAGTACACCTGGCTTCTGCTGATAACCTTTTGTTGGAGGACTATCCTACTTCGCATGTGGCCATATATGGTAAACTGCATAACTTCATTTTCCACATTTCTTATCTGCTTTGATTCCTTAGCAAGGACCCATGGCAACACAGCATGAAATCCCACGTGAATTTTCTCAGAGTAGATCTGAGAGTCTCTGGAGGAATCCAAAATGTTGGTTACACAGGACCTGGAAAAAGGTACCTCTTTCAGGGGCCGGAGGGTTAGCTCAGTGGTTCCGGCGCCTGCCTCGCAAGCGTAAGGACCTGAGTTCGATCCCCGGTTACCACATATAATGCTGGGCGTGGTGGCTCACGCCTGTAATCCCAGCACTCGGGAGGCAGAGACGGGAGAATTGCTGAGTTCGCGGCGGCTTGCCTGGGCACCATAGTGAGCTCAGGGCCAGCCTG
>PVIC010006173.1:0-55109 GCA_004025085.1 Thryonomys swinderianus | reverse complement strand
GCTAGACACTCAGAACTGTCGAGGCCAAGGAAAAGAGGTGATTTTTAAGATTTTCTTCATGGGGGGAGGAGGGGGGAGTGGGTAGGGATATGGGTAAAAATGAGAATTAACTTGTGGCATATACTGGTACAAATTTCCCAATGTTATATGTGATTTTGAGATGTATATAAATTGTACCAATAAAGAATTCAATTTAAAAAAAAAAGATTTTCTTCATTGTTCCACTTCTTCCATCCCTCTCAGACACATTATAGAAAGGCGAGTGTGCTGTCAGTTTTTCACAGCCACAAACGTTGGCATAAACACCCATTTCCAATTTTCCTTTTGGCAAAGATGTTATCCTTTTTCGTCCCTTGGTTAGCTCCTCCTTCCGCTCATTCTTGACAGTTCGGCTCAGAGGTCACTGCGTGCTGCTTTCAGCCCTCCTGTTAGCAGTTGGGCAGCCCTCTTCAGCTCTCCCACAACACCTCCTGTGCCGTAGCATGAATCTCACTGTGTCACGATGTTTGTTTACTCAAAGCCTTTATCTTTAGACCATACTGGTGCTGCTGGCATTTATTCTGAAGGCGAGCAGCACAGCCCATGTGAGAGAGGAGCTCAGTGAATAATGGAAAGTGGCTGTATGAGTAGGTTCTCACGAAAAGCACGAGACAGAAACGAGCAGCCATGATGGATGCCTTGCAGGAGGATATAACCAGAGCCTTTGGAGAACATGGCAAAGAAGGCCATGGATCTACTTGAGAAAACATGTCCTTCTGTGTTACAATTGCAGATGTAGAGATGTAGCTCCAGCCGCCCCCAAGTTACACTGAGACTCCTTCCCTCCCTCACCTCAGCCAGCTGCTGTGCCACAGTACTCTTCCACCTGCCCCATCCGTTCAGCACACTGTCAGTGTGGGCGCGAACAGAGTGAACGTGTCTTTCATTTGCCAATTAGTCATGTATCACTTGTAACTGTTCTTGTATATGTGTGTTATTCGGGCGTGTGGGTGGGTGGGTGGGAAGGTATGTGTATGTATGTGTGATTTAATATTTCCTTTATTCATGGCTGGTGACACCATCCAATTTTCATTAATTCCAGATGGGCCAGCACTGTCCTGTGCCTACCTAGATTCCTAGGGCACAAGGCAGATATGCAGCACATGTTCACAGAGCTTTGGTCGCTGGATCTCCTCTTCTAGACAGAGATGGCCCGTCTCCAGAGTTCCTCTTGAGGCAAAGCGCGTTGGATAAAGGTTGACAATTCCTGAGAGCTGGCTCTGCCCACCCCACAGGCTGGCCTAAGGGTCTCTACCTTGCCCTGCGAACTCTTCCCCCTGAGGCTCAGGGAATCCCTGCTGAGCTTCTCTTTGGCCTTCATGGGAACTGGCAGCTTCACCGCACAAGGTGGGTGTGTGGTATCGAGTCATAAGTGGTGTTTGCTGCTGGGGCAGCTGTTTTGCTGTGTTGTTTTCCTGCCTCTTCCTGAGAAGATAAGATCTGAACAGACTTGTGGTTCTTTCCTACTGACCCTCAAAGGCACCAAGCAAACCAAGTTCTCATTTCTCAGGTGCCACCTCAGAATCACATCCCACTTCAATATCTGTAAAGAGAATGGGTTATTTGAAAGCAACAGCAAAAAAACACAGCCTCCCAGAACACATGTTAAGATCAATGCCTGTGAGCTTCCCTTTCTTCTTCAACATCTCCAGGCAACGCCGATTCGCATGTGGAAAACTAACTGGGTTCCTGGGCTGGGGAGGCTGGAGAGGTGTCCTTAGTGGAGAACTTGCCACAGGGTTCTCGGGAAGCATGGGGACAGGATAGCAGACCTCCCAGCAGAGTAGAAGGTTGTATGTTCCTTGAGAGAAAGAAACAATTAAAAAGACTTAATGGCTATAGCAAAAACAACAACAAAAACCCCAGTTGTTTGGCTTTGAAATGGTTGCGAGATGCCCTAAGGAATGAAACAACTCTGGAACCCTAGTTAAAGCAAGGTACTGTGCCAGCCCTGCCTAGGGTGGAATGCAGGATCAGCCTTTGGAATGGCCAGTAAAACCCTATGAATGGCCAGCTAATTACAGGTGAGCACCTCACCCAAAAGGAGGGAACCTAATTTTTTTTTTTTTTTGAGACAGGGTCTTGCTTTGTAGTTCAGGCTGGCCCTGAGCTCATTATGGAGCCCAGGCAAGCCTTGAACTCAGTGATCCTCCTGCCTCTGCCTCCCCAGTGCTGGGTTTACAGGCGTGAGCCACCACACCCAGCACTGTGGGGTGTGGTACTGACTGCTGGTGGGCGTGAGTCACCACATCCAGTGTCATATTATTGTATGTGGTTACCAGGATCAAACCAGGGGCCTTGAGCTTGCTAGGCAGGCAGTGGAACCACTGAGCTAAATCTCTGGCCCAGGGAAACCTAATTTTGATTATTCTTCCTTCTTCCAAAGCTTCTCCTTCATTGCTCTTCAGAAACCTTACTTGTAAACTAATATTATTCACTTTGAAGACAGGGTTTACTCAGAAGTCAGAGGGAGTATAAAACAAAACACTGTACAAAGGGTTTCCAAAATTTACTGTAATAAGAGACTTTGAGGATATGTGTTAAAAAAAATTCTGCTTTTATTTAGTATGATGCACTCCCGACCTTAGTTCCTTGGGTATCAGGCTGAGGAAAAAGAACAGGAGACAGTCTGAGATTCCTAATATTCCTCCTTGTGTGAAAAATGGTGGGCAGGAAGAGTCACATGGCTATGGCACCTGGATGGCCTTCCCCAGTCCGAGGGTAAGCCTGCAGGAGAGGAAGTCCTCTTGGTCACAGAGCTGAAAGGGGAAGAAGTGGTAACCCTAGGGGCTGGAGATGGGATATGAAGGAGCCAGACACCCCCAATTTAGAAATACAGTGGAAATAGGGCAGCTTCTTTGGTTTTAAATTCCAGGGCACTTTTCATCCTGGGGAGCCTAAGAGGTCTTCAGCTATGAGGAAGAAGAGACAGGACAGCCTTCACCCTGCTTGGTAAAGAGGCTGTATTAGTTTGGACTGCATTGGGTCTAAGGGCCTTCATTAGTTTCTTTCGTGACTCCTGAATAAAAGGACTGGTTCTGTCTGTCTCTCTGTCTCTCAGACTCCTTCTCTTTCTCCACCCCCTTCTCAGGCCCTTGGTGATATGATTACATTTTATCCCAGATAGACATATCTCTCACTCAGCATCCCCAAACACACACACACACACACACACACACACACACACACATCTCAGGGGACTCTGGCTTCCTGAGGTCAGATCTGAAAAAGACCAGATCTGAAAAACCCTTAGTCACATGACAGAATGGATTAAACTGAAGTACTTCACATAGATTCAGAACATGACTTGGCTCTAGTTCAGCATCCATGACTCCTCCCAGTACAACATAAATCCCTAGAAGGTGCAGAAATTATCTTTCCAGGGCAGTGTAGCATGACCATCAAAGTACAGGCTCTAGAGTCAGAACACTTAGATCTGTAATTTGGCTCCACCATTTACTCTATGACCTTGAGAGAGTCAAGTTTATTTCTCCAGCCCTCACTTTCTCCTATATAGAAAAGGAATGATAATGAGCCTTACTAGATCTAAGTGAGATACTATATATGCTTAGCACTGTACCTGAGCAGCCTGAAGGCTCACTCAGGAATAGCCATTTTTTTTAACTGCTATTATCATCATCATCCAGATTAGGAGCCACACCAGGCCTGCAGTGAAGAGACGGAGAGTAGCTTTCTGAGGAGTGGTTCCCCAGCACTCCCCAGAGTTCCAAGAGGCTACTGAGGACACTGGACAAACCTAGAAGTTTACTATGTTTAACTTAACTGAAAGAGAATTCAAGCCTCATTGCTGCATAGGAATCAACCTCCTACTTGAAAGAGAACCTGGTGATTTCAAAACTTCTTTCTTATGTCCTGGGTCTGAACCCGCTTTTTTTAAGGACTTCAAGAAGTTTTATTGCCTCTAATTGAAGAATTGAAAATGCTGTTAACTAGCAGTTCTGACTAGGCTTCTGCCAGTCACTGCTTCACTTGGCTGCACTCGCTTCTCTTCCTCTTCTTCCCCTCTCTTTGCTAATCTGGACACGACTTAGTATTCTTGTCACAAGGTCATCACCCAGGTGAATTCAGCTCAGCGTGAAACAAAACAGCTCGTCTGAAGGTAGCACATGGTCTGTGCAGTGAGGGGGGCTGCCCTCCCCTGTCTTCTCTCTTGGGGGCTTTTTCAGTTCCATCTTACAGAAGCCCAGCACAATGGATCATAAGGGGCCTCTAATATCTTGGTCGCCACAGTTCTTAGCCACTTCCTGCTGCATTCTCTAGGACTGACCGCTTGAACTTGACTTTAGAAGATGCCTGAGTCCAGTCTGCTTCAAAAGCCTCCCGCGTTCATTATTTTCTGAACTTCAGCTTTAGATCAGTTTGGGTGTTCTCAAACAGACACTCACGTTCAATTGGCATTTTCCCTTCTCTCGCTTATTGTCACTGTCCTTACTGCTCCTACACATCCAAACTCCCTGCAGCACCGGCTACAGGTCCCGTATGTGGAGTGTCTTCACGTTTGGGGGCCATAGGGCATGTTTTATAAACACACTGTTTACACCGCCTGGGAACTTAGGGACTTTCCTCTGTGCGGGAAACAGCTGTGAGGTGCTTTGTGCAGAGTAAGATATCACTTCTGGTCATCTGCATGGGACAGCTGCACTGGCTGAGTTCCTGTCCTTACACCTGAGCATCCTACCAGAAATCTGAACTACGAACAACAGTTTGGGGTGCTCTCCTCCCTTGTTTCCAGCCTATTTGCTCATAAATGACTTAGCAAATAGAACACCCCATTTTTGCTCATCGTCATGGCATGTGGCAGTAGCACTTTTAACCAACTGACTGGTTTGGGTCTGCTAGCTCACAGAATCATGGAAATGTAAAGCTAGAAGGTGACTTGATATTCATTCAACATTCTGGTAAGTGCTCGCCATGAACAGCAAAGACACGAAGATCACTTTATTGCAATGTGGTAAATAATATGATAGCGGCCAACAGAGAGAGAGGGGAGTAAAAGGAGGATAGTCTGTACCTGCTGGAAGATGTCACCAAAGAAGGTTTCAAGGAAAATCGAGATTTCCTGAGTAAAGGAAGGTGGCCCAAACCCAGCCCCAGGTCTCAAAGAGCCGACAGGCTTCAAGCTCTAACATCATCTCCGTGGAGCCTTCTTTGGTGACCTCCTCCACCAGGTACAGACTGTCCTCCTTCTACTCCCCTCTCTCTCTGTTGGTCACTATCATATTATTTACCACACTGCAATGAAGAGATCTTCATGTCTTTCCTGCCTTTAGAATGTAAACTGACACACTGGTGACTTTGTCCTATCATAAGGTTTTCATAAAAGGGAAGTAAGACAAGAGTAGAAACGCAATATTATTAACTATGTGCCTAACCATCAAAATAAGAAGAGGTGGGTGGCTGCCTGAAGGAAAAAAAAAAGAAAGAAAGAAATGGAAAAGCCAAAGGGACATTACCAATCTTGAGAGCCTAAAAAGTAACTGCTCAAAATGGAACCATCATTTCCACTGCTCTCTTGGCCCCTCCGCAAACCCTCTCTGCTTGATGCAGGTTGCATTAGCTTTTTAGGGCTGCCAAAACCAACTACCACAGACCAAGTGGCCTAACCAACAGGAATTTACTTCCTTACAGTTGTGGAGGCTACAAGTCCCAGGTCAAAGCGTCAGTAGGGCTAACTTTTTCTGAGGGTCTTGGTCTTTGGCTTGCAGGTGGCCATATTATCCTCTTTGTCTTTACATGGTTTCCCACTTACTACTGGTCTTAGTAACTACTTAAATGGATACTACTCGTATTGGAAGGGACCCATGTGACCCACCATATCACCTTCTTTTGCCTTTAATAGTTCTTTAACATATTCATAACAGGGCCATAATTCGTATGTTACCCTGCCAGATGGCTCTGATTTCTGTTTTCTTCATTCCCACTGGCACCACAGGTGGTAAATACATCATTATCCCTTTTGGCAACGTGGAACAGTCCCGTGAGGTGGTACACACTGCCCAGTGAGATAGTTATGCATGTATCACAGTTAGTTCAAGCCACTAGGAACATGTTAAAGACTCTATATCTTAATACTTACTGTACAGTCAAATTCTGAAGTACTAGGAATTTAAAGACTTCAATATATGAATATGAACCATAAAGAAGACAATTCAGCCCATGATAGAAATCAACACTGGTGTTCACAGAAGTATGAGACACTTCTTCTTAAGGTCATATCTAGTTAATCGCAGAGCCAAGAAATAAATCTAGAGTTTATTCAAAGTTGCATTCACAATGATGACCAAACCTAACACTATTTTGCCACCACCACCTCTTGTATGTGCCCCTTGTCCTCCCCACAGTAATGGTACCACCTTTGGTTTCTGTACTTGTAACAAGGAAAGAGAAAGCATCAATATGGACAAAATAACAACACATGTCGTTTTGGGGACTAGGATAGGAAATGTCATTGATGAAGTCAGTTTCCAAGAGAACTACTAGCTCGCTTCCCAAGCTCATAAGTAATGCACATTTAAAAGAAAAAAAGAACTCAAACGCTTTGGCTAGATGGAGAAGTGCCAAGTCACCAACAAGGACCAGCAGTGGATTTCTGACTGCCAGCCAGGGACATAGCGCTAGTAGACAGGAACCAACATGGAACAGAAAGGTCTGCCAGCGGGATAGCCTCCCCAACCGCAGGGCTCTTCTGTCTACTTGTGCAGAGTTCATGAGCCTTTAGTGGCCTGGGTTTCCAGGACTGCTTTTCACTATCGACTGCCAGTTGGCTTAGTGTCATGTTGGAAAAGAGTACAGGATATAAGCTCCCAGATGAACTGATGCATTGTAACCAGATTTGGCTTAGCTTGGCTATACAATGCCAGCACAGTGGAAGGGGTACTGTGATGGTGGGGAGGGCAAACTCAGACAGGCAAAGGAGTGGCTGAGGGTAGAGAGTGTTCACAGTAAAAGACCAGAATGGCTGGAGATCCTCAGTACCCTGCCACCAAGATATAGCCAGACTCTAAGAAGAGAGAATTCATAGACCATCTTCTAGGCTCCCCTAAGCAGGTTTTAAAGCGCAAAGTCCTGGACAACTTCTGGAAACAAGTTTTTGACCCCTATAGCATTTATTAAATATTGTTTCAAAACTATCCCAAGTACTTCCAGCTGGTGGGCTTCTCAGTCTCATCCTGAAATTGCATCTCTGGCAGATAGACCAAGCAGAGAAGCCTAATGTTAGAACTGTCACCGAGAAGACCATAGCCATCAACCTTTCTGGACCTGCAACATGTGGGCTTTCTACCAAGAAACCGACATGTCTTACACAAAGACTAAATCAGGAGATACAGCCTTGAGTATGATAGGAAGTGGACTCTTGTCTCATCAGACACTCTGATAAAAAGGAGCCAGTGAGAATGACTGCCTCACAAGAGCTAAGGCTAAACTACTCTAAACTACTAGCCACCTGTGGTTCTGCCCTTTAATAGGTGAGAACAGAAAACAGCACCTACACGTTTAAGGAGTTTATCTAGCACTGGCCACCTGGTGGGCCCACTCATTCAGTCAGTGCCATTTTTGAGGAGCACCTAATTTGTGGCAGGCACCATAATGAATGAAGAAAAAGATAAACTCACAGGCCCAACTCTCAGACATTTACATTCTAGCAGAGAAAAGATAAGATATCAATTGTACCATTCAAAGTACAGTAAAACCTTGTGAGCATAATTCATTCCATAAACATGCTTGTAATCCAAAGTACCTATATATAAAAACAAATTTCCCCACAAAAAATAATGGGAACTCAGATGATTTTTTCCAAAACCCAAACTATTCATATAAAAATGCTTGCCAGGGCCAGAGATTTAGCTCAATGGTTCCAGTGCCGGCTGGCAAGCACAAGGTCCCTGGTTCCATCCCAGTAACCACATACAACAATACTGGGCATGGTGACTTACACACACCAACCATCAATACCACATACCACAATCCGGATGTGGTGGCTCACACCTGTAATCCTAGCACTCAGGAGGCAGAAGCAGGAGGACTGCTGAGTTCAAGACTTGTCTGGGCTACATAGTGAGCTCAGGGGCAGCCTAACCTATGAAGCCAGACCCTGTCTCAAAAAAAATGCTTTTAGTCGGGAGTGGTGGCTCACGCTTATAATCCCAGCACTCGGGAGGCAGAGACAGGAGGATTGCTGAGTTCGAGGCTTGCCTGGGCTACATAGTGAGCTCAGGGCCAGCCTGAACTACAAAGTGAGACTCTCTCAAAAAAAATGCTTTTAATACTGTAATGTAATACAAAATAATAAGGAAAATGTAAATAGCCAGGCATGGTGGCTCACACCTATAAACCCAGCACTCGGGAGGCAGAGACAGGATTGCTGTGAGTTCAAGGCTTGCCTGGACTACATACTGAGCTCAGAATCAGCCTGAACTACAAAGTGAGACCATGTCTCAAAATTTTAAAAAATAAAAGTATATATACACACACTTTTATATGTATATGTATATATAATATATATATGCACACACACACGTGTGTGTGTGTGTGTGTGTGGAAAGAGAGAGTTAACCTGCATTTACTTTAGAAATCCTTCATGTCAGGTGTAAGGGAGACAAGAAAGAGGAGGGTTATTGTGTAGGATGACTTTCAATATCACGACTGGAACCACTGCTCTCTATTGGCTCACTGAAATCTTTTTCTTTCTGTGAAACTTTAACAAAGAACCTACCTAATGACACTTTCTTTTGCCTCCTTTTGAGGATTTCATGGAAATGTGATACTGCATTGTCACATTAAACAGATTCCTCACTTGCACTGGTACAGCCTTATTTGGGTAGTGCTTCTTACAAAGGTCTATACTCTTTCCCACATTTACACATCTCCTTAATCACATACTACTTGTATTAGAGTACACTCATAAATCAAATTAAAAATTATTAAAAATGTTCTCCATGATGCAGAATAAGTTACTTGCACTCTAAGATTTTACTATACTTTTAATTATGACAAGTGCTGCCAGGGGTATTAAATGTATATGGTTTGGTTATGGTTTAGATCTACAATGTTCCCTAAAGGGTTCCTGTGTTCAGAGAAGGGGCCTTTGGGGGGGGGGGTGACTGGAATATGAGAGCACAATACTGAAAGTTCTAATTGTGCTGTGAGGAGGTGAGGCCTGGTTGGAGGTAGGTCACTCAGGGCAAGCCTGGGAGGATATCTCCCTGGCTCCTCCCCTCACTCTGCTTCCTGTCTGCCACCAAGCGAGCAGCTTTCCTCCACCAGCCCTTTCCACTCTTCCCCCATGCTGTTTCTGCCCTGGAACCAGCCAGCTATGATCTGTAAAAGCCCAACTGAACCTCTCTTCCTTTAAGTTCCAGGGGTCTCAGCAACAACAGTAAAAAGTGGCTAAGACATAACAGGATACAATCCCAGATAACCAAGAAGGCCTCCTTGGGAATTGATACCTCAGCTGAAGAATGTCTGGGAACTATCAAGGAAAAAAGAGTGGGATGAGAGAGAACATGCCAGAAGAAAGGAACCTGTGCAGGGGCCTTGAGTTGGAAAAAAGTATTAATGAATCAAGGAACTGAAGTCCCAAGAAGCTTAAAATCAGAGACTAGTGAAAGGTGAATTTGAAAATCTTATATTTCAAGGAGGACACTTTATGTAAAGCCTTGTAAACTAAATTTTTTTAAATTTTTATTTAAGTGTCATAGGAGTGCCTGGGAAGGAATCAGGCCATAATTAGATATGGTGACTTGAGCTGTCCCCCACCTCTTACCTAATGTTGCCTAGAGGTAGAAGTAGAGACTTACCCTCGTGTCTGAGTCCACCATGATCTGCAGAACTCTAAACTGAGCAAACTGGAAGGGTAACTCTGAATGCAAAAGCATAGGTAGCTAACTGATTTGCAGAAGTAAAGTTTAGGTTTATACTTGTGTTTGCAAAAAGCAGAACATCCACCTGAACCACAAATTAATTGATGTCTGCACTATGGAGGGTACAAACCACTTAACTCGGAAGAAAAATAAAACATGACTGATTTCTGTGACAATGTTATAAAAAAGGCCTACAACAGACAGGGGGCATGACAGATTATCTTTCATGGTGCCACTGAAGCCAAGCTCACAGAACTCAAAGAACACAGAAACTCTTAAGGAGTCTCCTCTCTATGTCTGTGAAACTCAAGGACTCATTGCAAATTCCATGAGAAACAGGAAAATAATCCCTCCTCTACTCACCTGAAAGGACTAATTTTTCAGGCTGGAAGGATTCTCCTGATTTTCCAAACCAGTCTTTTCTCTCACTCCAAGGCCCCTGCAGTCAGACTCTTAATCTGTCCTCCTCTGCAAACAACAGGGGTTCTTCCCACAGAAAAGAGTTCCAGTTGGCCCTAGACAGACCCTCCACCCAGACTTGGCAGGAAGGGCCATTGCAGTGATGGAGCTCCCCCTACTGACAGCTCACACAGTAGGTTGCCGAGAGACCCCAGGAGATGAGACTCTCCTCTCCGTATCGCTGTTATGTCAAATTAGTCTTCAGGCTCACCTTGCAATTCAGCCTCAGTCTACCGCTCCCAAGTAAGGGCAGCTTATGCACAAGATCTAAGGAATCAAAGCTCTTAATATCAATGCCAGGGCTCCCCAGATGACACATAACTTAAAATGACACCCCCGATGGGCCCACAATCAACACTGAGCCAGAGAGATGGGATACATTCTGGATCTCCACTGAACCAGGCTCAAAGACTTGCATAGAACAAGTGGTTCAGTTAAGCACCCACACTGACTGCCTCCCAGGAAGCTTGGCTCCCACACACGAAAGAAAACTCTAAGGCCTTCTGCCTACCTTCCTCAGCAAGCAGCTGAGCACAAGCTGACAACTCCAAGCAGCTGGTGGATAACAATGGTTGTACAATTACCATAAATAATATGACAACATAACATGCCTGGTTCTCAAAGTGCTTGCTATTCACCAAACCTTTGAAAACAATGTTATCTCATAAAGCAGTCACCACCATCAAAAGAGGCATAGAGGGCCGGAGGGTTAGCTCAGTGGTTCCAGTGCCTGCCTCACAAGCGCAAGGCACTGAGTTCAATCCCCAGTAACCATATACAATGCTGGGCATGGAGACTCACGCCTACCAGCAATCAATACCACATACCACAGTGCCAGGCGTGGTGGCTAACGCCTGTCATCCCAGCACTCAGAAGGCAGAGACAGGAGGATTACTGAGTTTGAAGCTTGCCTAGGCTACATAGTGAGCTCAGAGCCAGCCTGAACTACAAAGCGAGACCCTGTCATAAAAGAAAAAAAGCATAGAGCAACAGCATGCCAGGCTGAGCGTTCAACTCCTTATGTAGGATGCCTTTCACTGAGGAATGTGAGCTGAGAACAGTAAGAAGGCTGGACGCTGGAATCAGAAGTCTCAGGGAACTAACCTCCTCTCAGAGAACTGCCAGAGGAGGACCCCAGAGAGCAGGCTCCTCCTGCACTCGGTGCCAAGTCAACGTACAGAGCCAACCAATGCACAGACCCAAACTCACATCACCGGTGGGGCCAAAAGTCTCATGATGAAGCAGAATAAAGGAAGGGAAGTAATACGGGTTCAGCAGCATAATCTTCTCTTATTCTGGTCATCATTTGAAGCAGTCTTCAGAGGGTGCAAAGGAGCACTTAGCCTGGGAAAAGCTGGGGCAGGGCCCTTGTGGGTTACTCTCTAGGGCATCTCCTATCCAAAGCTCGTATTTACAATACAGTGTCCAAGGCTACTGGGCACTACCCAGGGGAACCATATAGCAGTCCCCCCCCCCACTCCATGTATCTGTGGTTTCACTTTCCATGGTTTCATTTACCCATGTTTAACTGCAGTTTGAACATATCAAATGGGAAGGGCCATGAGTAAATAATTCATAGGTTTTAAATTGTGTGCCATTCTGAGTAGTTTGATAAAACTTCACGCCATCCTGCCTGGAATATGAATCATCTAGCCAAGCTGTAAACATAACCTGACCGTTAGTCACTTAGCAGCTGGCTCAGCTATCAAGTCCACTGTTGTAGTATTGCTTTGTTCAGGTAACCCTTGTGTAGCAGCCTGATGCTATGCCACAATACCTGCATCAGTCAATTTAATCCACAGTAACATGTAGGTACCATATCATCTCCAGAAGAAGGTAAGCATTGGTATATTTTGAGAGAGCAGCCACATTCCCATAATTTGTATTATGGTATTCTGCTGTAGTTATCCTATCGTTAGTTATTGCTGCTAATCTCTTACTGTACCTAATGGATAAACAGAACTTTATCAAAGGTGTGCATGTATGGAAAAAACATACATGTGTATGTGTATGCGCATACGGAGTTTGGCACTATTGATGTTCTCAGGCATACAGTAGGGTCTTAGAATGTATCCCCTGTGCATGAGGAGCTACTGTACTCAGTTTAGAAGCTGGTTATATGTAGGGGACAGGGCAAGGAGAGCACTTCAAGTGACCCGGGCTCTAGCCTGGGGGACTGCCAGAATATTGATGCCATAATCCAAACTCTAGGGAGTCTAGAGCACCACAACGGGATGAAGACGGAACTGTTGGTTTAGTGTGAGCAGCCCAGGGTCTGGGCCACCTAGGAGGTAGGACTGGCCTCAAACTTGCAGTGATCCTTCAGCCTTCCAAGTGCTGTGTTAAAAGGTATGTATCACAACTGCCCTGTAGTTTTCTTAGAAACTAAATTTTTTTCTTTTTTGGGCAGGGGATGAACCCAAAGCCTTTACTTTGAGCTATATCTCCTGCTCTTTTAAATTTTGAGGCAGAGTTGTATTCAATTGCTAAGAGAGAGATGAGGCTAGTCAAGGAATCATAAAGGGTCTGTGGGAGGGGGAGGCAAACGTTTTAAAAAATGGAAGGAAGGGCTGGTTTGTGAGCACCACCCCTCCACAAGGTCCTAGTGCCTGTTTTCACTGTCTTCCTCCCAAAAGCCAGTTTTACCCCAGCACTCAATGGAGAAGGCACACTGTAGAGATGGATATGGCTAACCCAAAGGGGGTTTGGTTCTAGTAGAGGTGGGTAAACAAGAAGTTGCACCCAGCAGAGTTTGTGATAATTAATATTTCATTTGGCTTCTACTCTAACATTGATTTCCACTCCATGATCCAAAGATTTCAACTCCCAGCCCAAAGTCCCTGACTCCTTATTTTTCCCATCATCATCAGAGCTCAGATCGGCTTGGGTTCTCAGTGATGATCTGCTCTGGCTCAAGGTCATCCTCTTGGCCAGTGCCCAGGGCTTCTTCCTTCCCCTGTCACACTGCATCAGAGACAGACAGGCTTGGGCATGCCTGGCATAGCCAGCTCCCAGGGTGGGACTGGAAAGTTGGCAACTCCCTAGGGTTTAACTAACATGCATTTGCCCTAACAGATTATGTCCTCTGAGACCTCACTGGAGCCTGGCTGCTGTTAGAATGTTTCTCAGGCTGGCAAAGCCCATCAAGATGTGATTCCACCAGCGAAGCCTCCAAAACAGAAAAATCAAAGAAGGTGATATCTTTGGGGGCCTAGAATTACTTCAGTGGCAGTAATTCCTCACGAATGGGCTACTGGAACATTGCTTTTCTTTCATAGTGACCTTTTACAAACACACACACACACACACACCGTGAGAGTTACTAAATTGAAAAAAAAGAACTAGCAAATGATCAGTTTTATAATCATCCCTGACTTTAGAGACTGCTGGAAAGGTAAGGACAACTCACAAGATGATCCTCTGCTTTGTAGAGGAACTCAGCCACATCACAGACCTCTCTGAGCTGTAAAACTGGGAAAGACCAGGCCCTACACAGGACCTCAGCAAGCAAAGAGAATCACGACCACCTAGGACCTCTGGCCACTTTTCTCAGGGGGCTGCTCTTATCTCAC
Source organism: Thryonomys swinderianus (assembly GCA_004025085.1). NCBI lineage: Eukaryota > Metazoa > Chordata > Mammalia > Rodentia > Thryonomyidae > Thryonomys > Thryonomys swinderianus. The sequence goes on along the minus strand of PVIC010006173.1, from coordinate 41,158 downwards.
CCAGGCACTATGTGGCTGACTTCACATAAAACAACAGAAGAAGAAAAGGAGACTTTTTTCCTAATATTCTCTTGCAGCTAATCCACCCTTTGTAACTGTCAGGCTTCACGGAGCTGGCAGCAAGCCCATCAGATACCATTGCAGCTGTGACCTAAGAAACGTGAGAAGAAGGGCAGATTAATAAAGATGAAAAACATGTTTGGTAACTGTGTCTGAAGGGAGATCCAAGAGGAGTCCTCAGAGGGACCCCAGAACTAACCACCCAGGAGCTGTGGCTATCCCATGGGATTAAGGGTCAGTCCAGTGTACAGGCAGGTGTTTTTTTTTTTTTCTTTTTTTTTACACAGCCATTTGCTGGCTGAAACTTCCTGAGTTGGCTTAATGAAATGTGGCAAGAGAATGACAGTGGTATCACATCATAAGGCACCTGCTTTTGGTGTCCCCCACCGTCAGCATTAGGCTGGGGACACAGGAACCTCCCTAGGCAGCCCGAGGCAGTAGCGCCCTCCCCCCCTGCCCCCAACCAGCCCAGAAAACAGCCATGACAAGGCAAAGATGAGGCCATAGGAGGAGGATTTGACTCAGGGCCATATTTTCAAAACCAGAAATTAAGACAAGTGGTCCAACAAATGCATGGATATGTACAGAGACAGAAGGACAGAAAATATCTGGGTTAGGGCTGCCCTGAAATATCTAGATTTTGATAAGGTGCAGAATAGAAATGCTGTTCCAATGGGCCAAACAGTAAGAGAGAGATCATTAAAAACACAGAAAGAATGAAGCAATTGAGCTCCTTCATTAGACCTCTCCACTGCTAATTTCTTGTTATCATCTAGGACATCCCAAGGAAAGCCCTTGCCCATGTAAGTTCCCCTGAAATGTTTCAACACTGGATGTTCCAATGTTGCCATATTGTTCCAGTGTTCCAGTGTTGCCATATTGCCCCTACTCTTCCTCAGATCCCTGGCCTGTGAGCCTAGAAGATCTTGCTAACCTGCAGAGCTTGGCCTCGCTTCCAGCCAGGGACCCCCCTTCTCCTCAAAGGTGACAGAAGACTGTGGGCTTGGGCCACACCATAGTGACCACACCGGGGACAGCAGACGGTTGGGAACATGGGGAGGAAGACAGTCGAGCATCAGAGCTTTCATGATTTAAATTGATCTCTGAACCACAGGCAATATCAGGTCTTTTCTTTGACTTCTCTCTGCCACCCAGCCATTCTTGCCCATATGAAGTTACTCTAAGCCCTGAGCACCAGGCGTCTGGAGCCTCACAGGGGAGCCAGGGTATAAGGGGTCACTCTGCTCAGCCCCCAGAACAACTTGCATGTGTCTGTCACCGCGAGAAACAGGATGAACTACAGGACAGACAGGCTCCTAACAACAGTGTGAGGGTCTCATTAGCTCAAGGTGGGCTAATAAGAGAAAAATGATAGATCTGATTATCTGCTGAATAAAGAAACAAAAGTACAACAATCACTAATAATTACAGACCATTTGCTATGATCCAAGACCTGTTCTAAGCCTTTCCCATTCATAAGTTTGTCCCATCCTCACAACACCTTGTATTATAAAGACAAAATTTGCATACCATAAAGTCATTGTTTTAGTCATTTTAAAGTATACAACAAAGTAACTTCCAGTACTTTCACAACGTTGTACAACCATCCCTACTATTTAATTCCAAAATATTTCTTTCACTTCAAAAAGAAACCCCATACTCCTCAGCAGTTACAAAAATCTACTAGAGGGAGGTGCCTTCTACTGACAAAGCCTAAAGTCAGGGGGAAAGAGAGAAGCTCAGGGTCCGCCAGGACTGCAGAGCAGGTCCTGAAAGGTGAACCTGGAACTGAAAGGCCAAACATGGATAATGGGCACATCCCTCAGATTTTACACATGAGGAAGTGGAACATGGGAAATTAAGTACCATGCTTAGCAGCACGTAGCAATGGAGGAAATCGGATTGCCTGATTTCAAAATGAGGTAGACACCGTGTCCGAAGGGTAAAGGCTGAGAAGAAAAATGCTTTGTATTCCCATAATTATAAATAGTACCTAGATTTGTTGACCAAATCCGAAGACAGTGTGAAAAAGAAATACTTCTGAAGTTTTAAACCAGGGAGCTTTAGGAAATCCAGTGAAGAGCTATAAATACACGATGCATACATACATACACACGCATATATATTCATACATACACACACACAAATTCATACAAACAAACCAACCTGCCTGTGAAACCCATTAGCTACAAGAGGCATAAACCCACTGAGAACAGGACTGCACAGCCCAAAAGCTTACTAATGATTCAAAAGCATTTTCACAGCAAAACAGCACGCCGGGCACAACAGAAACCCTTCCAGAGTCACTTCTCTTTCAGTGATCCATGCTCCACGTCGCTTCTAACCTCCCCCAAGACCGTGTCCTGTACTCAGCCCTCAAGCATCTCCTTCCTGGTGGAGACTCTGTCCCGGCTGTGGATGCTAATGCGGCCACGTTCATCTCAAAAGCATCTTGCTCCCTCTTAACTCCATCTTCTGAACACAGAGAGCACGGAAGAATGTGACTAAGCCCTGCGGCGTCCTCGCTGTGTGTCACACACTGCCAGGTAATATACAGCCAGTGAGCTCATTTGATCCTCAAAAAGATGGAGAAACAGGCCCAGGGAGGATAAATAATTCACTCACTCACAGAGCCAGAGCAGCAGAACTCAGATTGGAATCCTGGTTTTCATGATTCAGAACCTCTTGATCACCATAGAAAAGGGCCTCTCAACTGAATGTGAGGAGCACATGTACACCACACTTTATAAAGCTATTTCACACATATTGGCCTTTTCTTTTCTGGCGGATGACAAGCGTTTTGAAAGAAATCAGCACATATATACAAGTAGCTCAGCACTGTCTCTCACATATACTGACTGCTTTCCCTCTCTCTCTTCCCTGGCACCTATGTCACCGAGGAACAGTTCTGAGCCAGAAGAAGTTACAGGCTTATCTGAAGGGAGCACTTACCCTTGGAGGACCTAGACCAGAATAAAGGACTGTGTATGTAATATCATATTGGGAAAGGAACTGGAGGTTGGGAAAGGAACTGGAGGGTGGGAAAGGGCCGGGCAAGAGCAATATATCAAGTTTTGCTAGCTAGTCTTTAAGTGCAGTTTAAAGAAAGTAACAGAAGTGAGCGAAACTAGCAAGTCAAAGAGAGTTCTCTCCTGCCTGATAGAAGAGGCAGAGTCGGAGGCAGAAAAGAATGCCTGCCAAGTTTAATTATAAACTGCTTTACACTGTCCAAAATATGTAAACTTTCATTTTTCTTAGAATGCAATCCACTATTACTACTTCTCAAGCAACATAGCTGTCTCTCCTAGAAGAGGTTCTACAAGTCATTTCAGCAAGGCCCAGCCATCAGACCTGGCCCTAAATATGAGCCATGAGGAGCTATTTGGAATTCTTTAACAACTTTGCATTTATTATTTGCAATGGGCCGAGGATAAAAGCTGGCCATAAAATGTATGTCAAATGGAGCAGACCTTACGAATCATCCAATCTGATTTTATTTTACAAATGAGAAAAACTGAGGCATGAAGATACACAACTGTTTGCCCATGGTGAATTAGTAGTATTAGCAGATTTAAATCCAAGTTTCCTAGTGATCGCCTTCCTTCAGATAGAAAATGAACCATCCACCCAGGAAGAAGTGCAGAAGGCAAGAAATCTCTGAGGTCTTTCTGAGTCCACGCCCTGAAACATATCTTTATTGACTCCCCCTGCCTGACTCATTCTATCAGCTGTTCCAACTCTGGCTGCAGAATAAGAAATCTCACTCCATAGATCTCCAAAGTCCAGATAGTACCTGTCCTGAGACTCTCCAATGAAATATTATCCCGAAAGTCCAGTCCAGAACTGGTGCAGGTCTCTCCAGGACTGCATAGTTCTGACCAAAACTCTAACGTCTAGCAAGACAAGCTGTGGAAGAGCCAACCAAAACAGATCCCAGTTTCTCAAAGCAAATGGAGGCAAGGCACCAGCCCCCACGCAAGAATACCTGGCAGGTGTAAGCCTTTGTCAGGGTGTTCCAGCACCAGCGAAGGCTGGGGCAGAAACTCAGCAGCCCAGGCCTGGCCTCCGCTGGTCTAGGGGATACTAGAGGCCCTACTTTGTTCTCGAGGGCCCTCCTCCTAAGATGAGCAGAATACTCAGGGGCAGTGTCAGAAAATCTGGGCCCAGTAGAGGTAGGTGGGAGTCAGAGAAAGACCATCCATATGATCATGGATGAGAAGGAGAAGAAGGTCTCCTGTTTCCCCAGGAGGCTGCACCCTGCTTTGGACAGGAAGCAGGTCCCCAGATATGATACTTGAGCTGGCTTGGGGCCATGGGCACATATAGGTCAGGGTTTTTGTTTCCACTTTACAAATGGAGGCAAGGGAGAAAAGAAATTCTTTGGCTGAGTAACACAATACTTGTGAGTCCAGCCCACCAGGCTAGGCCCTGGGAAGAGCAAACAAGCTGCATGCCCTGTCCCAACAGGTTTGTGGACACTCACTCCCTGCTGCCACTCACACCGAGGTGTGGGTGCTGGGGAGCCAGTCCCCACAGAAAGTAGAGATGTCAGGGAAGATCTGGAGCCCAACCCCAACCTGCAGGGTCATCAACCCATGGGATGAAACTCTGTGCCCCGTCTCTGTTCCTTCACAAGTCCCAGGAACTGAAGGACTTCCCAACACCATTCCCCAGCTCAGCCCCCCGCCCAGCTGCTGTGTGTGTGCTCCACGGTCACAAGCCAGGAAACAGCACCTAGATCACCTCCTATGATCCAAATGGTCAGACACAGGAAAAGGCTAACGACCATCCCAGCCTTGGTGCGATGCTGAGGCAGGAGGACTGCACGGCCACTTCAAAACCAGCCAGGCTAACTTAGTAACTTAGAGATGCAACCTCAAAATTTTTAAATAAATAAATACAAAAGGACTGGAGTGGTCTCTCAGTGTTAATACTCTGAGTTCAATCCCTAGTACTGAAATAGAGGAAGGGAGGGAGGGAGGAAGGGGTAATAACAACCAGCACTCCCATAGGATCTTTCATATTACAAAGTAGTTTTGTTTTTTGTTTTTTGTTTTTTTTTTTTTTTTGCTTTTTGAGACAGGGTCTCGCTTTGTAGTTCAGGCTGGCCCTGAGCTCACTATGGTGCCCAGGCAAGCCACCGCGAACTCAGCAATCCTCCCGTCTCTGCCTCCCGAGTGCTGGGATTACAGGCGTGAGCCACCATGCCCAGCATGATATGTGGTTACCGGGGATTGAACTCAGGTCCTTGCGCTTGCAAGGCAGGCACCGGAACCACTGAGCTAACCCTCCGGCCCTACAAAGTAGTTTTTAAGATACTATTTCCACTCTCCTGACAACCCTCTAAACTCAACATTATCATTTTATAGAAAAGCAACAGACTCAGAGAGCTGTCTGTTGAAGTCACAAAGTCAGTTCTGGAGCCCAGACCATCTGACCCTGCTTCCCATTATTGGATGTCACTACAAACCCAGCAACCTGGTCATGGGCTCTGGCTGTCAATAAAATTGGTAACAGCTAGCTCCAGCTAGGGAACCCTGGCTCTTCAGACCTGCCAGCTGAATGAATGAGAGGCTCTCACCTGGCGGGCGGGAAGGGGCCAGGCCAGTGTGGGGCAGCCAGCCCAGCCACAGTGCGTCCCCAGCAGGTGCCCTCTCGCCTCTCCTACCACCCGCCCCGCCTGTCCACACGCTCTTGCTGGGGCACCCTCTGCTCCGCTCACTGTTTGTTTTGCTGAGAGTTTCCGTTGGCTCGCGTGTGGGTGTTTGTTGTATTTCTCCTGCAGATGGCAGACAGCATGCACTGCCCGGCACTGCCCCACCCCAAAGGCTCTGCAGAAAGTGGATCCTGCGGGGCAGAACAAAAGCCTCGCAGGTGAACAGCCCTGTATGCCGGCAGTTATTCAGCCCAAGTTACAGCCGATCTCTTTAGAAAGTTCTTTCCACTCTTCCCTTACCTGGAACTCTTCCTGCCTGACTCTCTCCCATTCTGTGAGACCCTTCGATGTCTCCGACACTCACAAAAATGGGTATCGCTCTCTGAGGAAGAAAGGGACACACACACAGTTCCGAAGAACAGCTGTATTTTTACTTCCATCTTTTACACCCCTCAGAACCGAGAGACCCCAGTGGACACAGATGCTTCCAGCAGAACATGCCAATCTGTGGAACGTAGAAGGCAACTCATTGTTCAGGGCTCAGACCTCTTCGGCTAATGGGACTAGGATGGTGCTTGGCTTTTAACTGCCCTGAAGGAGGAGACCTCGTGGAGGCAGGGTCCCCTGGGAACAGAAGGAAGGAGGGCTGGAAAGGTCGAGTTTCTTATACCTCCATCTTGCAGGTCTTATCTAGTTCCAATCTGCGTTCACACTGAGAACTGTATCTGTCCCTCCGGAAATATGCTGACCCACTGCAAGTGAACTAGAGCTACTTCAGGCGACAGGGGACAGAGTGTTTCTGTCCTCATAGCAGTGCCGAGGGCCAGAACTATAATGGAACATGCCCATGCTGACATCTGCACCCCATCTGCCATGCCCTGGAGCTCAAGAACAGGCCCTTTCTCCCACCCTTGGACTACTCTTCAGTTTTATCCTGTGTTTTCTTTCCCTCTTCTGCCACTCTGCCCAGTTCCTCAGGTTGACAGCTTGCCTACCTGGCCTTCTCGGATTTGCTTGCCAGTTCCACTGCTGTTTTTGGTAATCCCTGTCAGAAACGTGTCTGAGAAGACATGAGGACAGCGAGGTACACACAATCCCCCAAAATCCTTCTTCTGATTGGCTGCTATAGGTCCTGGCCAAGGATTGAGGGAAAAGAGACCCAAATGTCATCTCTTTGGTGACTACATGCATTACCCTACATTTCACAAGGAATGCTGGACAGGGCCATTGATGATATGGGCAGAGGGCCCTGGAATGTGAGAAGCCACCCCTCGTCCTCACTGGACAATGCCTTGGATTTCCACTTATGGTTTCCTGGCAGCACCCAGCCCTTAATGCTATCCATCCACTAGAAATCTCTGATTGATGTATCAAGCATATTTTCAAATCTCCTATTCCTTGAACTTGAGGAAAAGCAGGCTCCCCTGCCCAGGGTGCTCGGGGCTACCAGATCGGCACATGTGCCTGCACCCTCTTCTATACATCTAGCCAGGCAGCTAAGCCTCTGTGGTCAGGACTCTAGTAAGGCCTCCCCATGATTTGCATATAATCACACAATGCCAGGCACAACAAAGCCACTCAATACAGCAGAGCCTTCTCAGCTGAGTTTAAGGTTTAATCTCCTTAATACAAAAGTTTCTGCTTTGCTTTTGCTGAGTTCTGGGACTCTTGCTAATGATGCTAAACAAATAATCACCCTTTATCCCCTTCTGAAAGCTTTGCTGGGTGCATTGTAGCCTCACAGGCCTTGACTGTTGTGGTTTACGGGCCAGGCCTGCACCTGCACTATTTGTGTGAGCTCATTTGGACACCGAGCAGAACTTTTAAGGAGAGCTAAGAGCAGCAACAGTGAACAGATCTGGGGAGAAGCCATCAGCCCAGAGGCTACTAGAACTCCTGGCAGACACCAGTTCTGTGCAGCTGATTCTCATGTAGCTCCTGCTCGTCCCACTGGGAGACACCGCCCAGCTCTTTCCAAGATCCAGCCCCTGCTTTATGCTTCTTTTATCTTCTCCCTCTTCCAGCATCCAGCCCCTGCACACTTCTCTTTCCAGACTCAGCCCCACCTCTCAGTCTCCATACTCTACTCCACATCACATGGTGCATTTCTAAGTCACTTTTCCTGTCTTGTTCAATGCTTCGCCCTCAGGACTCATCAGAGGACTCAGGCAGGCCCAAACTGAGCCTCCAGGGCACCATATCAAAGACAAGTACAGGATTTTTCATCTCCACTCCAGCTCCTCAGTCAGGTTGTTTTGAGAAGGAACCAAGAATGCAGTGTGCAGAAATTATCATCAGGCTGGTGGCCTGGATGAGAGTGCCCTGAATGTCATGATTAGTTTTACTCAACCGTCTCAAAACTTACAATCTTTGAGTCTTAAAACTCACAACAGTGGTTTCATTTCTTGATGCTATAGTTCAGAAGCAGGTCCAATTAGATGAGTCTCCATTCTAAATGGAATTGATGGGAATTACCCTGTGACATTTTGCTAGTGGGTAAACTAATCTGGGGCATCTGAAGACGGTCTTGAGAGCCAGGCATGGTGGTGCACACCTGTAATCCCAGCACTCAGGAGATTGAGGCAGGAGTTTCTCCATGAGTTTGAGGCCAGCTTAGACCACAGGGTGTGTTCATTACATGGTGAACTCTGTCTCACAAATAAATAAATAAATGTTTCATGTTCATGGCTTCTGTCTTGTGAGTGTGGCTGGAAGGCTTGACTCAGCTGGGACTGTTAACCTAAAAGACTGTATGGCTGCTCCAGCATGGCACCTGGGGTAACTGTGAATAGGCCACAGGCTTCATATGATCTGGATTAGAAATCCCAGAGTCTCACTTCTGCACATTCTACTGGTCATGTAAACTCAAAGGAAGGGAATTTGTAGACAACTTTTTTTTTAATTTTTTTTTTTTTTGAGATCAGGGTCTCACTTTGTAGCTCAGGCTGGCCCTGAGCTCACTATGTAGCCCAGGCAAGCCTCGAACTCAGCAATCCTCCTGTCTCTGCCTCCCGAGTGATGGGATGACAGGCATGAGCCACCATGCCTGGCTTTGTAGACAACTTTGATCCCCACACCAGCTTTGAAAGGTCTTCTCGGGAGCCACAGGCCTTATAAAGAGTATAGGGATACATATTCCTAGGTGTGAGTCTCATTCTTTGCCCCAGAAACAAATAAACATCCTACCCTTGCCCTGCCTGGTACCATGTCCCCACACGATCCACTGTTTGGTCATCTCTCACCTGTGTTGGCTACTGGCAGGACCTTTGGTTTCTGTTGTTGTGAGACCCAGAGCCACCTTGTTCTGTTTTTTTGTTCACAGGTGATTTAGATGAGAGATAAGAAAAGAAACCTTAAGCAAGGTCAGAACAGATATTAAAGGGTTAGTTAATGCCCCAACTTAAGTCCCATCCTAGTCTCCAGCGGCGAGCCCCTGCTATGGGGAAGGTTGTCACAGTGTTGCTGCTCTGAAGTTCTCTGGGAGTCGGAGAGGACTGTGGAGTTGACAGGGGGAGGGGCAGTGATGAGAGGATAGGTTTCCAGCTGCCACACCACTTCATCCTGAGCCACATCAACACCTAAGCAACACCTGGTCAGACAGGCTCCAGCAGACCCATCTGGCCCAAGCCAGTTGCACTTTTCTGGCTCCCCGCTGGGAGTGGCAGGTATCTGGGAGGACACAGGCCTTGTTCCCATAGTGGGGACACAGGGTCACTTGGGCCAGGGCCACACACAACTCTTTTAAATTTTCTTAGCAACAGATTTCAAACTTTATTATAAGTCATACAAAAAGGAAAGAGGAATACAATAATAAACTCCCACATCCCTAAGCCAATTTAAGAAATAAAATATTACTACATGTGATGTTGGAGAGAGATCAAGCATGCAGGAGGGCAAGAAGGATTGGTGGGCAGGAAGGAAGCAAACTTTGCCATAAGCAATGGCTGCTATGTCCAGAGAATGATGCTGGTGCCACAGTCACAGGGAATGGCCTGGGGCTGGGAACAAACTGAACACAGAGCATCTTTCCTTAACTCCCAGCTCAGAGATGCCTCAGATCCCAGTCTGAACTAGCCACTAGTTCCTTGGGGATTCCCTAGGGACTGTGGGTCATGTTTTTTTTTCTGCGCCCAGGCAAACGCATGCTTATGTCCATGTCTTTCTCCCACATCGGATTATTAGCCTCAGATCTCTGCCTCGTCACTTTTCTCTCGAAAATCTTCCCACAAAGTCAGGACTCTTTATTACTGACTTGAACATACGATTGGCCCCTGGGAAAACCCCATGACTAAAGGAGTAAGGATAGGAGAGTTAAGAGAAAGAGAAAAATGGGTTGAAAACTAAGATCAGAGTACATCCAGAATCCAGATCCTCGCTTCTAATATCAGTCTTCAGTAAAAGGAGCCAAAATTCTTTGGGAAAATGGCAGATTCTAGGACCAAGCCAGGAAATATACAAAGAGAGTCTGGTAATATCCTACAGTGTCAAAAAGGTCAGGAAGCACACATAACTATGTGTGTGCACGCATGTGTGCGCACACACACACACACACACCGAGTTGTTAAAATAGATCAAAAGAAAGGACAGACCTCATAAACAGAATTCCAAATAATTTATATAGAGGCTCCACCCACTGAGAGATGGTACACGACCCCCTGCTTACTATGTTTGACCTTGGTAGAGTGATTTTTTTCTTCCAACAAGTACAGTATGGGAAGATGGAAAAGAAATAACTTTATAGTGGAATAAATCTAACAAGCTCTACTTCAACCAAATGATCAAGTCAGAATCAGTAGTGGCGTGTCATGTTGAAAGTGTGTGCCCTTTTTATGATGTGATGAAAATGGCATTTAAAACCCCACAGCTCCAGCCATTGCTTCAGTCCAGTTATTTTTTAAAAATCAGATAAATTCCAGTGCAGGGAAATTCTACGAGATATCTGTTGAGATTACCAAAAATAAAGGAAGACTGAATGGCTATCACAACTGTTACTAGGAGAAAGAGAGAGATGACCAAATATAATGTATGATCTGGGACAGAATATGACAAGAAGTGAAAGCCAAGGAAAGCAGAACAAAGTGTGAACTTTAGTTAATAATAAACTACTGGTTTATTAATTATAACAAATATACCTTATTCATGTAAAATGTGAATAGGAATAATCGGGCATGGAATACATGAGAACTTTCTTTAAATCTAAACTGATTCAAAGATAAGAATGAAAACATATGTCGGCACAGTTTAAGAAATTAACCGTAAAAACAAGTTAAAAATAAACTGAGGGACGTTCAGAACCATGGGAGTGAAGAAGTCCCAGTCTGTAAAGGCAGAGAAGAGTGTGCAAAGTCAGTGTGAACGTGGCAACCAATAACGCTATGAGGAGACAGATTTAGGGACCAGTGTCCACACGGGTCAGAGTGCTGGGAGAGCCGGGGGGAGGCCTGAAGACGGGCTCACAGATGTGATGGGTGGGCAGCGGCAGGAGGTGAAGCATCCCATCTCCATTAGAAGGCTTAAGCTAGAGATGGAGTCAGCAGCATAGGTAGGTCTTTAAGACAGTGGTGGAAAACAGGATGAGCAAGTGGGACATGTGCTTAAGGAGTCTCCATTTTTTCAAGAACTTACACAAACACAGTTTATTAGAATACTTGCCTATGGCAGATGAAAATCAAAATAAATGCAGGAATAAGTGAGCAAAATAGAAACGGATCTTGCCCAGACCAGCAATGAAAATGTGCCAAGACCTGAGTGTGATTATTCAGACCTCTGTATCTGAGGGGTGTGTGTGTTTGCACAGAGAGAGGGGAGAGAGAGAGAGAGAGAGAGAGAGAGAGAGAGAGAGAGAGAGAGAGAGGGAGTGAAGAGAAGAGAAAAGAAAAGACACAGAGGGCCGGAGATTTAGCTCAGTGGTTCCAGCACCTGCTTCGCAAGCGCAAAGGCCCAGAGTTCGATCCCAGTAACCACATACAATGCTGGGCGTGGTGACTCATGCCCGCCAACAATCAAAACCACATACCACAGTACCGGGCGTGGTGGCTCACGCCTGTAATCCCAGCACTCGGGAGGCAGAGGCAGGAGCATTGCTGAGTTCCAGGCTTGTCTGGACTACATAGTGAGCTCAGGGCCAGCCTGAACTGCAAAGCGAGACCCTGTCTCAAAAATTAAAAAAAAAAAAAGACAGAAAAGTTGAAAGGTAATCAATAGAATTATAAAAAACTTCAAAACTAGAGGATCAGCACTGAGAAAGCACTAGTGGACAGAAGAGACTAGAGAAACAAGGCAAAAGATCATGGTATCCATGCTCAAGCAGGGATTCTTCTGTGAGAGACAAGGAGGGAGAGAGAACTCTATCAAAGTCAACTGTCAACTGTTTGTTTTTGAAAGACCTATACCCTCCCTGACAAATAAGATATTAAATAAAAGCCCTGGGAGATGGAGAAAAAAAGAAATTTTTGTGGGAGAAAAGAAACTGAAACAGCACACAAAGGACCAGGAGGTCAAAAGAAACACTAGGATCCCAATAAGGTATTATGAAGAAGGCACTGCCAGCATTTTGGGTATCTGCCCCATTCTAGCATCTACCAGTCACGGGACCTAATTTACCAACCCTTTATCGCCCTGTACCTCAGTCTTCTCATCTGCGGAATGAGAAGCTGGAGCCAGTAGGCCCCTGTCTCTGATTCTCGTGATAAAAATGATGTGTGAGTCAGCACAGGGGAGGAACCAGTGGCATTACCTGGTCATGGCTGGTTTCATACTACAGTGAGTTTCAGCACTTCACTCTCATTCTCCCAGTCCTGTTGCCAAGCACGTAAACCAGATTCAGAGTGCATTCTCTGGAATCTACACACAATCAGCACTCAGTTCTCCATCGTGTATCATGACCTATCACGTGTCTTATCTATATTCTCCCTCTCGGGGAAGAGTCCTCTCAGGTCTTGTGATTTTTATGTATTTCTACCAGACTAAGCCCGGCAAAAGGTTCATTAGCTAAAACCAAAATATCCCCACCAGACAAAGACTCTAAGGCCAGTCTTCTCAAAATAGAGAACAATTGCCGGGCGTGGTGGCTCACGCCTATAATCCCAGCACTCGGGAGGCAGAGGCAGGAGGATTGCTGAGTTCGAGGCTTGCCTAGGCTACATAGTGAGCTCAGGGCCAGCCTGAACTACAAAGCGAGACCCTGTCTCAAAAAAAAAAATAGAGAGAGAGAACAATTAAGATCTAACTTTTTATTTTAACTTCAATCTCATGAGTAACTTGAATTTAAATATTTTTCAGCTTATTATTCCCAGAAATCCTGTCTGGCAATCTGGTTTTATGGTAATTTTCTGTCTTGCCTCGTGTTAGTGCAGGGCAAGTCACTTCACTTGGCTAAGCCTTAGTTCCCCCATCTACAAAATAAGAAAGCTGAAGGACATCAACCCCAGGGTCTCTCCTGGTGCTGATACCAGCTCCCACTGGAGTAATCTGGCCATAGTTAGGCCCCCCAAGTCCATCTTAGCACCCAAGTAGATTTCACTATCCCGCTCTTTGGCAGTAACTATTGAAGGTGAATTCACAGAAGGAAGGCAAATATTATGATCTGCTGGCCATGACTAATAGACAAAGAATGGAAGCAGACCAGAAGGTCACAGAACATCCCATAAGATCCTGGGGCAGGAAGCAGCCCATCTACTTTCTCACAGCGGGAGAAAAGTTCATGACTTGAGCTGCACTGTGCCACCTGGACAGGTTGTGTAATTGATATGGATGGAGCAGGCTTGGAAGCCGGACACCTGCTTCTGATTCTGCTTCTGATCTCACCTCCCTTTAACAGAATGATTCTAAGCAAGAGGTCTGACCTCCTTGAGTCTCCATTTCTTAATTGATAAAGTGAGATTTATTGCAAATTCATTGCAATCTTAAAATGCTGCTATATCTAAAAGGAGAGCGCTTGTCAAGTTCCTTACAAAGGTCTGCTGCTTAAAGTGTGGTCCCAATGGCTATCACCCTTCCTGAGAACTCATTAGAAATTCAAAAACCTCAGGTCTCCATCTCGTTTGACCTATGGAGGTCTACTGAGCCTGACTCAGAATCTCTTTTTAAAAGATCTCCAGGTGGTTGGCTGGGGCAGTACAGTTTTAGAATTGTGGTAAAATATTACATAGCTGTTCAACTTAATTCTATCAAAATAATTAAGATAATAACACCAATTCTCCCATTCACACCCCTAACCACGGCAAGGCGCCCTCCCCTACATTTCCTCCTCGCAGAGGTAAGACTCCTTCTGTGCAACCACCAGTTCACCACTTCCTGCAAGCTCACAGTGCCACCTACTGGAAAAACAAGGATAGGAAACTAAACAGTGACACAATTAATGAGGAAGCAAGCAGGCCCCAGAGAGGGAACCTCTTGTAGGAATAGCTACTCAGGCAGGAGGAGGGCCTCATGGGATGATTGAGCCCTGGAAATGTGGCTAGTATGAGTCGGGATGTGCTGTTAAGTAAAATATATGACGGATTTCAAAACTTCAGTAAAAAGGCAAAATATCATGCTTTTAAAATATCGATTACATGAACTAATAAATGTTATTAAAATTTCATCTGCTGCCTTTTGCTTTTTAACGTGGCTAGTAAAGCACTCAAAATAACCTGCGTGTCTGGGATTATATTTCCATTAGATAGCCCTGATCCAAACCATGTTTTCTCAGAATAAGAGTTGCCACAGGTCTTAATTTCTTCTTAAGTACATGGTATCTCTATGGGGAGACTTTACTTATATCCTTCTCCCCACCCAGCAATTTTCCTTCCAGCTCCAGCTGCGAATCAACAGTATCCACTAGAGATATACCTTAGGGTTACAGCCTGAGGCCCTGGGTTCAATCCTCAGCACTGCTAAAAATATTTAACTAACAGAAGTTTGTTTTCTAAAAGAATCAGCATCCAGCAATCCTTTTGAGAATATTCTGTTAAGCACCATCAGCCCTAGAAGAGAAATGGGTTCATAGAAAGTATACAGTAAGTATCTGGAATGAATAATACTAAATGACTGAATGAATAAAATGCCCTTTCACTGGGAGACACTTTTCCCAGGAAGATAAATCCAGAAGCAATCAAGTCATATGTCATTTGGAGGAAAATGTTAGTGAATTGCATGAGACAAATAAAATCAAATTTACCATTTCCTACTTCTACAACCTAGGTCTCACTATGAAGTAATGCAGTGAGTTTTCTGAAGGTCCTCCAGGTACGATACTGCCCACACTTACAATCAGAGCCCCATTTTCAGTATAGACACTGGGTTTACAAATTGATGGCCTTGAGAATTCCAGAGCCTCATTTCCTTCTCCTTAGCAGCGAGCTTCATCCATTAGCATCTAACCTGCTTCTATTTTATGGCTTTCCAAGCACTTCCTGGCCGGTAAGCTTGATCAGTCTTCTCAGAAGCTTAAGTGGAACTGGGTAAATTGTAGGGAGGGCAGGGAATAGGAAAAACTGAGAATTAAGGTGTGTCATGTTGGGCAGGGGATTTAGCTCAGTGGTTCCAGTGTCTGCCTCACAAGCGCAAGGTCCTGAGTTCGATCCCGGTAACCACATACAACAATGCTGGCCATGGTGACTCACGCCCACCAGCAGTCAGTACCACATATCACAGTGCTGGGTGTGGTGACTCACGCCTGTAATCCCAGCACTCAGGAGGCAGAGGCAGGAGGATTGCTGAGTTCGAGGCTTGCCTAGGCTACATAGTGAGCTCAGGGCCAGCCTGAACTACAAAGTGAGACCCTGTCTCAAAAAAATGATGTGTCATATACTGGTACAAACTCTCAATGTTGAATATGATCATAATGAATGTATAAAATGTACCGATAAAATCAATTTTTAAAAAAGATGGGTAGAATGGAGACACCTGGAGGATATACTAATAAGTGAAATCAATAGATCACAGATAGACGATTTCCAGATCTTCTCTTTGGTATGAACACCTGTAGATGCAAATGAGCTCTAGAAAGTATGACAGCTTTTATAGAGTGGGAAATTTCTATAGGAAACTTGGTGTGCGAATATGATGAGGGGAAGGAATAAATATAATACAAAAAGAAAATAAAAGAGCATGTATAAAGGGGGTGAGGAGGTGGGTAGGGATATGGGTAAAAATGAGAATTAACTTTTGTCATATACTGGTACAAATTCCTCAATGTTATACATGATTTTGAGATGTATATAAATTGTACCAATAAAGAATTCAATAAAAAAAGATGGGTAGAACTGCGTTATTTTAGTAACTATAATTTTGTATTATTTTTTGAAGTCAAAGTGATGTCTCCAGGCTTGTCTTTGCTCAGTGTTGCTTTGGACATTCTGGGTCTTTTGTGGTCTATGTGAACTCTAGGATTTTTTTTTTTCCTATATCAATGGTGAAAGTCATTGGAATTTTGATGGGAATTGAATTTATGGATTATTTTGAATAGTATGGTCATTTCAACAATATCAACTCTTCTGATCCATGAGCATGTGTTATCTTGTCATTATTTTGGTCCTCTATGATTGTTTTCAATGTTTTATAGTTTTTGTTGTAGAAGTCTTTTACTTCTTTGGTTAATTTATTCCTGCTATGGTTTACATCTCCTTATCTTCCCAAAGCCTCATTCCTGCATAGGTGAGGTTTTTGAAACTTATCATAAGACAGACAAGAAGCATCTGGCTCCCCAACCTTACACACACACACACACCAGCCATGCAGCCCAGGTTGGCCAGTGACTGCCAGGCCCCTCCGATGACCTGGGATTCTTTGTTCCAGTATCCTCCCTGGCTATCAAGCTCCAGATAAAATGGCCATCATCACAAAAAAAATTTAAATGCTCTTGAGGATATACAACAAAGGGAATTCTCATTTACTTCTGGTAAAAATTAAATTAATAGTCAATGTAGAAAACAGTATGGAAAAATCCTCAAAAAACTAAAAATAGAACTACCATGTAATCTTGCTATTCTATTACAGGGTATATACCCAAAAGGAATGAAGTCTTTATACCAAAAAGATACATGAACCTCCATGTTTATTGTAGTATTATTCAAAACAGCAAAATTAAAATTGATCCAGATGTCCTTCAGCAGATGAATGGATAAGAAAAGGTGGTATACTTACACAATGGAATGCTATTCAGTCATAAAAAGAATGGGATCCTATCAATTGCAGCAATACACGTGCACCCAGAAATCATTATGTTGAATAAAACATGCCAGACACAAAAGGACAAATAATATATGTTAAGGAAACTAACAATTCAACCTTGTAGAAGTACAGCACAGAATAATGGATGCGAGAGATGAGACCTAGGAAGGGGAAAGGAAAGTGGATGAATTAAAGGTAACTTTCAGGGACTGAGAATGGCACATCAGAGAGGGAGGAGGCGATGAGGAATAGACTGTGGACATGATCGATTCATGACATATACGTGCATGGAACTATCACAGGAAATCACATAATTGTATACTTAATATATGTATCAGTTATGACAATTTTATAGAATCACACACACACACACACACAGGCTGCTTTAGAAAGGATACGGGATATAGAAGAAGAGGAGCATGAGAACCCGGCACTGTCTGGCCCAAGCTGCCCGGATGACCCAGGTCTCAGATTTCACCTTCATCAAATATTCAGTGAGCGCGTCTTAGAGCAGCAGCGAGCAGCAGAGGCTGTTCTTCCTGGACCTCTCTCTCCCACCACAGCCCCACCCCTGCGCCTCTCCTAACTACAGCCCCTTATTTTGTCTTGGGCTAGTGCTGCTCTCACAGCTCCCCTTGTCATTTCTCATCGCCCCTCTCGGATGGTATCTGTCTTCCCACCACAATGTCTGCTTCTCTCCCTACTCACATCATCCCTGCCCAGAAGGCCAGGGTTCTGCCCTTGGGGAACATCCCAGGCAAATGGGCCTCCACAGCCCTCCTCTGCTTTGTCCTCCAAAGTGCCACCTGCCTGACCACAGAGACTCCTCAGGACTGCGGAGATGGGACGTCCTGTGCCAAAGAGCTGGACCCACCAGAATGCGCAGAAGGTACAAGCTGGGGCTAGATTTGCATCAAAGGAATCGAGGGTAAAGTTCCAGAGAAAGGACAGAAAAACAGCCGAGCAGAGCTGCAGGCTTTTTAAAACGTCTGGACGTACCTTCAGGACAGACTCATAAGTGAAATAAATAGATCACAGACATGTAAATATCATACCTGTTGTCGGATATGAGAAACTGAAGATATTAATGAGTTCTAGAATGTATGATGGATATTGTGAAATAGAAAATATTCAAAAGGAAATGTGGTGGAGGGGTAATGAGGGATAAAGAAAAAATGTAATGGTAATAAAAAAAGGAAACAAAGCTTATGTATTTAGAGGGTGGGCGTTGTGGGGTGGGTAGGGGATTGGGAAACCTTGAGAATTAAATGGTGTCACATACTGGCACCAAAAAAAAATGCATCTGGGAAGGGACCTTGTGGGACGCCCCCTCGTGGGGGAAGAGAGAGCCGGGGATTCTCTTGGGCCCTCGCAGGACTCGGCAGGACCTGCAGCTCCTGAAAGCCAGGCCTCAGCCCTAATCACTGCTTTGCTGTCACCGCAGGCAGGCTCTGCTCCAGCTTCTCTCCTGCTCCTTGTCCCCCTGGATCCTTCCTCTCTGCAGCGGGTCGCCACAATGCCTCCTTCTGTGAGCTCTGCCCTCCTGGGTTCTTCAACCCCTGGCCTGGCCAGCACGCCTGTTTCCCCTGTGGCTCGGAGGCCACTCAGCCAGAGAAGGGGAAGGACACGTGTGTCTGCCGTGAGCCGGGGCGAGTGTTCCAGGTACGTCCTCTGGCAGCGGGACCCAAAGACAGGCTGCGTTTCCACGACTGTTTTGATCCTGAGCCAAATTCAGCTCAGCTGTAATCTGATCAGGGTTGGCTCTGGTGTCCAAGTTACTAGGGCAAGGTTGCCAGATATATAGGCTGTTAAATTTGAATTTCAGATAAATAACAGATATTCTTTTTCAGTACAGTATAAAATATATTTACATAAAGAAGGTATCTGCTGACTATCTGAAATTCAAAGTTAACTGGCTACTCCATGACCACTCCTAGGACATACCAACCCAAGCCTTCCGACTTGTACTTACTCAGTAAGCCCAAAGGTGTGTCTGTGAATCCCTCCTTTATCTTCTTGACTGAAATGATATCACAGCTGGACTCTTGCCAGCACATGCCAGTAACTTTCCCCTGCAGCCTGAATTCTCCCTGCCCACCTTAGTGCTCGCTTCTCCTCCTCTGCCCTTCTCTCCTGGTCCATCTCAGGCAAGGTCACAGCCAAAGGGCTGTGTGTGATCCAGTGCTACCAAGTATCGACCAGCCAACCTGAAACGGCATTCTCCCTCCCAGCCCAGTGACAGCCAGTGCCCCTGCCTCTCAGGCTACCAAGACGTTGGCAAACCCGTGGGTTGCGTTCGGCGAGAACACAAAAGCTGCCAAGATGGGGCCACTTGGAACCAAGAGGGGCTATGTTTGACCAAAGATCAATGGAATGACCACTGTGCCCAGGAGGTAGGTTGCTGCCCATATGTTACACCCTTGCCTTCTACCCTTCCATTCAAAAGCTCAACTTCCCAACTATGGGGCTTGTTCCACTGGCTCCTTCCTGGAAATATGAAAGCCTATACCTTGTACTCTGAAATAGATTCCAGAAGCTAAAAATAACTGGGGGAATCTGCCCCAGTGAGGTATCCCCAAGAAGTCTGACTCTTTATGCAGGTCTGTGCCACACCAGGAGATGCCCGAGGCTATGACCCAGGTCTAGGGCTCTGCTTGTGCTGGGGACAATACTCAAATGGAATGTGTGGCCCCTTGTGCCCGAAAGAACAGAAGCATGTCCTGCAACTCAGCTGCCCTGATGGCATCCCACAGATATCCATCACTGAAGGTGCTGGGAGCCAGGTATAGTGCCCCAAGGTCCAAACCCACACCCTGTAACCTCTGCCTCCGAAGACAGAACATGTGGGCTATGACTATACAGTGCCCAGGCCCCACTGGGCAGGACACACATCGCTGACTTCCTCTCCTATATCTGAGGTTCCAGAACCAGGAGAAAAAAAAAATCCCTTGACAACTTAGGTTCATTTTATAAAACTGAAGTAGAAGTCATTGTGTTTATTAAAGAGGAAAGATACAGTT
Source organism: Thryonomys swinderianus (assembly GCA_004025085.1). Lineage (NCBI taxonomy): Eukaryota > Metazoa > Chordata > Mammalia > Rodentia > Thryonomyidae > Thryonomys > Thryonomys swinderianus. Next base: position 21,268 of record PVIC010006173.1, on the reverse strand, counting down.
CAAAAGGTCACACTGCAGGTTGCTTCTGCCCCATGGAGTTCTCTGACCTAAATGCTCCGCCATGTCCCCCTATGACCCCGTCAGGACACTCATACAGGGCTCATGAAAGGAGGCCCTATGTTCTTCCCACCTCCTTGAAGAGCAAGTGTGTCACCCACAGTGACTTGAGAAATGATCTGACACTGAGCACCCACCCCCGTTTCTAGGACTTTCACCCCCTGGACAGGCCTTCTTCACCTCGTGCTGTGGGCCATCCATGCAACTTGAACCAAGGGCAGAAGTCTGTCCCTCTGTACATGGTCAAGGTAGACGGTAAGAGAGCTAAACAGAGGGAGGCCACAGCTCAAGACAACACTTATGGAAGCCTTGTTCTGTTGTTGGCACATGGTTTGCCCTTGAGTGAAAGCTGGGGGTAGGGCAGTACCGCCCCTTGAAGGGCTCCATGAGAAGTCCCTGTGAATTCTGACCCTTAATTTTTTAGAAAGCTGAATTCTTCCAAGAGCAAATCAAGGCTGAACATCTATAGGTTGTATCCATGTTCTGGAGGGTTCCTGTAGGGTCAGAGAGATCCCTGTCTTTTCTAGAACTTGGCTTCTTGGGGCTGACCAGACCAGGTCATGAGTTTCTACAATCACTGGGCCTGCCCCTCACCAATTCTGAGCACCCAGACCAAGGTCCAGGTGAAAATCACACCCTCCTTGTTTGTCCTTTGTCTTCCTCCTTTCCCCTTCCCCCAGACCCACCTAAAAGCTGTCTAAACAGTAGCTTCCTTCCTTCATGATTTGAATCTTACCTAGGAAAGTTGAAGGAAGGACATCTGACTTCCCACTGGTCACTGAATCCCAATTCTACATACCCTGAGGATTGGTCACCCCCAGAGCCAGGCATCCGAAACCCCACCGTCTGCCTCCAAACCAATGACACACTGGCCTTCCTGGTGACTCGTGAACATTACCCTGAGTATGACGTGTGCGTGTCCAGAGCCACAGCCTGCCACCTTGGAGGCTCCCCATTCCTGCTACCAACTGTAAAATGCAGCGTATTCCCTGCTGTCTCTCTCCCCAGGGGCCACTTCTACAATACACTGGAGCGGTTTGACTGGGGCCGCTTTCGGGCCCTGGCTGAGGAATCTCCACGCTCAGAGCCGGCACCCCACCTCTTTCTGCAGCAGTTCCAGCTGCCTGGGGTCTACATTTTTCAACTGAGCAGCAATCGGCATCGGAAGATGGTTTGTCTATAACGGTTTGCCTCATTTGAGCCCTCACTCCTTTTCTATCTGTTTAAAAAGATGCCACGTAATAACCACCTCAGGCAGGTCTCAAGGAAAGTAAATGCCCTAGATGTCTCCACCTGGGTTTCAGGGTCTCCCACTCCTAACAGATGATTCTGAGGGTACCAAGTGTCCTCCAATAAGTGATGTACAAGGAGAAGAGGATTGTGAGGACAGACACTCAAGTGCATCGTGAAGGATCTCATTGGTGACAAATGGCACAGGACCTCTGGTTCTCATAAGCCCTGCACTTTTTCTTCCCCTTCCAGCCCTCTCCCATCCTGAAGGCACATATCCCAAGACCACGTAGTAATTTACCTCTGTGACCCACACATTATGATTCCACTCATCCAGGTACTTGTCTATGCCACTCAAGATACTTAATATCTTACCCTATCAACACGACATCTAAGAGCCCTGGAATATGTAGTCAGCTCCCCTATAAATAGTCATTTGATGTGAATGAGTTTCCCAAGAAACCCAGATCCCCCTCCTGCACGTGCACACACACACACACACACACACACACACACACAGCCTTATGTCTACATGACAATCTGGACTACTTGGTTAATACTGACATGCCTGGGGGCCCTCTGTCCTCTAGTTATTCTCTGACAGACAGTAAGACAAAGACTGAGCAGACTTCTTTTCACCTAGTACCTCCGCACCCTTCCACCTGGAGGCCAGTGCTCTGGGGATGGCCCCTTTGCCTTCACAACTCCCAGGTACCTTGTCCAGACTGGCATCGCCAAGATCCCCAGCCCCCTGAAGAGCCCTGACTGGCCAGAAGTCCTGGGGGAGATTGTGCTGCTCCTGAGTCTCTGCCTGGTTTTGTTGGTGAGTAAAGCTGAAGAAGGGAACTGTTGTTACAACACAAGCTATCTTTCTAATTCCTTCCCTGTGACTGAGACTTTCGGTTTCTGTTTATAGTAGATATTATAGCAATAGCCAAGAGGCAGGGATGGGGAGGACCTGGCTTAGGCCTCCAGTGCTCGGCTTGGTAGAGAGACTGCATATCGGAAAGCAAATGTCAGCACATAGGATGGCACCTTAGAGAGAAGTGTGCCCAAGGGGCCCCGGCTGCCCAAAGACTGAGTGACTGTTCTACCAGGGTGTCATGGTAGACTTTCCAGAAGAACTGACCCCTGGATGAAGCCTGAAATAGGAGATGTACAAGAATATGAATACTGTACTAACAAGGGGGTTGGTGAGTTGGAAGGAGGGCTGGGGATGGAAAAAGGGTACAGCTGGTCCTCCAAAATCATGAGTTCCTTATCCATGAATTCAATCAACCACAGATCAAAAAAACACATCTGTGCAGAACCTGTATACACTTTCTATCTTGTCATTATTCACTAATACCACATACAACAACTATTTATATAGCATTTCTACTGAATTTGGTAGCACAAGGAATCAAGAGATGAGTTAAATATACTGCAATTTGTGCATAGGATATATACAAATGATATGTCCAAATAATATATCCATTTTACATGAAGAACTGGAGCATCGACAGCATTTAGTACCCACAGGGTCATGAAATCAGTCCCTACTCATACTCAGAGGTGACTGCTTAATAAGTAAAGTCACAGAAGCATGAGACACTAGTCACCTGCTTAGGGAATCAAACCTAATACTCCATGTCTAGAGCTTACGGTGTGTGGACAAGGATAAGGCTTAAATATTCGTCTCTCTTCCTGACCCTGTGGGTGCGCTCATGGGCTCTCCTGAGAAGTTTGGACTTTATACTCTAGGCAGTGGATAAGAATTTTGAGCAAGTAAGGACACCTAGTGAGACTCGTGTGCACTCAAGCAAAAGGGTGAAGGAGACGGATGATGCAAAGCCACAAAGAGCAAGCCCTTCCAAGTGGTTCAAGCAGAAAGAAGAAGGTGCTCTCTAGCCACGATGATAACGGGCCCACTCCTTTCAGAGTCTCCAGAGAGAATGCCTCTCCCTTGGCTCCCTTTCCTCCCCACAACCCCATTATGTTCTCTGTAGCTTCAGTGTCACAGGCTCAGCTGGGCTCGGAAGGCCGCCCCTCAGCCCACCTACAGGAACCATCAGCAAGGATACAACCTGGACGCATATACTTCTCCAAGAACTGGGATCGTAGCAGTGAGGAGAGGGAAATCTCAGCAAGATGCTGGTGCTCCCCAAGATGAGGGGGGTCATGGTGAGTGATGAGCTGGACTAGAATCCCAGACATGCCCCTCTAAACCCAACTGGACAGCTCCTGCTTGATTTCTCATCTTCCTAAACCGCTCATTATTCAGTTCCTCCTTACTCAGTTGTGTGCTCAATAAATACTTATTGGGTAGCTACTATATGCAGACACCATGAATACACAGTGCAGGTGGACAAGGAAACATCTAAATGCACATTTTCAAATGGAAATAACAGAACCATGTACCAAGTATTCCGTTAAGACATGACCACTACTACCTAGAGGAATAAGTTGTAGAAGGTGGTGTATACATGATGAGGCTTTCATATTCCACCCTGGCTTCTCACAGTGTGGTTCTCATGTAGCAGCACTGGAATTAGCTTGTTTTTCTAGAACTTTAATTGTGTATGAATTTCCCGGAGGGCTTTGGAATCCATAGGACAGGAATGTGGTCTGCATTTCATGAGGCACTGTATTTCTACAAATTTCTAAACAAGGCTAGTCCTCCTCATCCAAGAACTATGCCATCCAGACTGAGTTACACTACTGAGACTCTATGGAGACTTGTACTTTGGGAGGATAATTCTGTTTCCCATCCCCCTACAGATAAGACTTGGGAGGCTGAGAGCCAGGTAGACCTGGAGTGGTTTGACACAGAAGCCTTCTTTGGGATCCTGCTCCGGCAGTCTCTGGCAGTGACAACCAAACTCAGCCAGAACAAGGAGGAGGTAACTGTCAGCTCTGCATGATGCTTCCAGCCAAGGCTGAAGAAATAGTGGGACTCTTCTCTGAAAGAGGTGGTTATGGGACACAGAGCCTAAAGAAATCTTCGGTCAATCCACAAAGAACCAGAAAAGGGGAAAGGGCAACAAGATAGATTTCAAAACAAACTTAGGACAGATCTTACGAAACCTAGGTCCTCAGCTTAATTGTAGGAAATCTCTGAAGGCCACCTCTAAGGTCTCTTCTTAGATTTCCATTCTTAGTCCTTGCTAGCCTACCTATATGCACACACATTCATGCCAGTATTTGATGGGCATTCGAAACAAAGCAAAATACTAAAGGCCCAAGTATGAAAACTGGCCCAGGGGTCCCCTTGGGATGTCCGCTGTGGGACCCTGGTAGTCTCTTTCCATTCCTTACAACAATGTCCTGGGCTGGAGTTGGCTCTCTGGAGCCTCTCCAGCTATTAGCAGTAGGGGGCACTGCAAGCCCAGGTGTAAAAGGCTAAGTGACTCCAGGACAGAGTTCACAAACTAATCCACCCTTTCTCACAGCTCAAACTCCTCTACCTCAGACTTCTGAGTGAAGCTCGTTCCCTGAGGCACCTGTGGGGTACTCAGCGTGGCACCACAGCCCTCACTGGCCAGCACCTCGGGGGCATGCAAAGGGGACTGCAAGAGGTTGGCTTTGCTCACACCTTCCCTTTGGGTACTGTGCCCCACCCAGCCCTAACTCCTTTCCTTAGCACCTCGCTGGCCTCGCGGTCTTTGGCTATACCCTCACTAGCATCCCTGGGGACTCCTCACTCTTGCTGCCTCTGCTATGCTACTCTTCCCCAGGATACTCTTGAGTTCTGAGGGGAAGTTGGGTGCCCTGTCCCAAAGGCTACTCCCTGGCAGGACAGCCCTCTCAGATGAACGGACAGGGTTGTCTCTGAGCCAGGCTGCTGAGGCCGCTGCCAGGGCAGCAGAGGAAGAGGCCAGCCGGAGAGCACACCGAGCAGCTGAGTACGCGGCAAGCTTGAGTCACCAGCTGAAGGTCCTTCACCAAGACCTCCGGGCCAGGCAGGAGCAGTGGGCTTCTTTTTGCTCAGCACTGATGGAAGCGAAGCGCCTACTGAAGACACTGACGGGCTCCAGGCCACAGAAGTCCTCCCAGGATGGGCAGCACCCTAAAGGGTGTGTGCCTGGTTCACCCAGGCCGGGCTCAGAAAGATACAAACTTGGGAAAGTGACCGTGTCTGGCGAGAGGGGAGGTCCCCAGAACTAATCACACACAGTGTTCCTCCCCTTCCCTAATTGCCCCTGAGCCCTGAGGAACTCTGTCCTGTGCCCCTGCAGGACAGCTCCCCAGATGGACGCCATGCTGGATCACCTGTCCCAGGCCTTGCTGCAGGAGGCCCACCGCCTAAAGGCCTGGGGATTCCTAGGCACTGGCATTGGGGCAGAGCTGCTGAGGCCAGGTGAGCCCCACTCAGCCACCGCCACGGGCCCCTGGAAACAGCCACTCTCTCGGGGTGACAAGCCCTGCAAAACTCAAGTTCTTCCTCAAGACACCCGTGGACACACAGTGAGCACAGGGGGCAGAGTGGAGCTAGCCCTGCACAAAAAAGGAACCTCAGAACTGGGAGGAAACAAAACCCTAATAAATCATAGTTTTGCGGCTGAGGTAGAGTTTCTTGAAAGTAAAAGCTTGACTAATAAATGCAAATTGCCATGTTTGAGAAATGCTGGACTTGGCTGCAAAATGTCCCAGAGGACTTGTAAGTGTGTTGAGTTCTGGGAATCAATCCCTAGACCCATCTCATTGCCCTAAAGGCTGCTACATTCCCAAGGCTCTTCCGGTGTCTGCCAGCCTGTAATTTGATATTACACGGGCATGTCCCAAATGTGGGCTCATACCCTGAACTCAGCAAAAGATGAGACTCCTGCCCTGGGGGAGCACCATGTCTACAGGTTTAGGGTAGAATTCTCCCCACTCGGACCCCCTCCCCCCTGCACCCTGCACCTCATAGCCAAGGCCTAGCCAGCTGTTTGCTCTTCTGCAGCCATGGCAGACCCTCAGGGGGGTGCTGATGCCATCGGAGTGAATCCAGTCACCAACTTGCTGGTCCCTGGCCCCAACTGTGCCATGCTTCGGGCCAGTGGCCACGCAGGGCCCATACCTCCTGGGCACTTCGTCCACCCTGACACTGGGCGTGTCCTTCCCGAGGCCGGACACCTGGGATATGACCTGCTGAATGCTACCCTGGTGCCTACTAGTGACTCTAACACTGGTGAGACACTTGCCCACTAACTTGCGCTTGAGCTTCGGAGATGGGGCAGAGCTCCCTGAGGCCCTCAGGAGTGAATCCCTGCGAACTGAGCTCAGTGGAACTCAGCGGAAGCAGGCTTTCGTCCTTAGACAATGGGGCTTGGTAACCAACAAAGCAGTAAATAGTTTGTCCCCCTCCACACCTTAATATTCCTACTGGGTGACAAGGGTCTCATGATTGCAAAGAGATGTTCAATGGGAAAAAAAAAAAGCAGGCGTTATGGCCCCTCTCTGCCCAAATTTGCAGGCAGGAAGGGAAGCCACTCTTTTAAGGGGTACTGACACCTCCCTGTCTCCCTGTCCAGGTGGCGTCCGAACATCAGCAGCTACTATCATCCCATACGTGCCCTATCCAACTCGTTCTGCTACAGGGTCCCTTCCAGCCACGGACCTGCCCATCCTGCAGCCACGAAGAACGTCACAACTGGGGGCACTCATGACCGACCCCGTCACAGGCCTTGAAGTGCCTGTGTTGGCTGTGACGCTGCACCCCCAGTCAGGGCAGTGGCTCACACTTGGAGGGACATACTGCAATCCTCTCACCAAAACGCTGGCGCCTCTTGAGTTGGGAGGCCCTATGGAGGATGCAGTCACAGGAGGCATCTCACCCATCCTTGGAGTTGGGCTGGATGAGAACACAGGTCTCCTGGCAGCTCTCTGCTCTCCTCCTGCCCTCGCCTTCCCGCCCGGCCTGGGCTTCCAGTCCCTTCCTCTGAGTCCTCGTGTTCTGTTCCAAACTAAACCCTGCCCCATTTCATTTTCCCACTCAGAAGCCTCCCTCTGTATGTGGCATCCAACCTTCCCTCCCCTCCTCAGCTTCCTCATCATCTTCCCCACTTCTGCTACAGTGACTCTGGGGAAGAAAAAGAGAAGCAAGTGACTCGGCGTGAAAGTCGACCCAGGAGGCCCACTCCTCCCCTGCCTGCATCGCATACGCCCCCGCCCTGTCTCCCACCCGCGCTTTGTCAGCCTCACACTCACTTCTCCGTGCCCTCGCTCCCCTATCCCTCCCCTACCTGGGCACCTCTAGTCCCTTTCCCACTTTGCTCACCCGATTTCTTGCTTTCAGGTCAGGTGCTTGCACTGGGAGGGCTGCGAGATGCTGCCGGGAACCTCACGCTGCCTGGTGATGACTTCGTGGAGCCACTGAGCGGGAAGACAGTCCGGCTCCGAGGGGCTTCCCAACAGGAGGGCCAGACATTGCCTTGTACGGGAGGGCTGCAGGCCTTGCTGGATGTCAACGTGCTGGCTGCCCAGAGGAGAGTGATTGCAGTACTCCGGGAGAACCCACAGGGGCCCCTGGAGGCTGCCATCAAGGACATGAGACGAGCTCTGGCCTTGAGTCTGCATCACATCCTGCAGCAGGCTCGGAGACTGGCCAGGCAGCTTGAGGCAGCACGCAGCATTGAAGCCAGTGGGGGCAGGATGGGTATGTTGTGATCCGGGGCAAGAACTCTCAAGGTCCGAATCCTAGACCCAGAGTGAGCTGGCACTTCAGTGCCCCTCGGCTCATATGTTCAGGGGCAGGACCACACCTCCACTGGGCATGCCTATAATGTGACCAGTGGAACAGAGAAGGCAGAGAAGGGACTCAATAGTTCTATGCCCCACCTCCCGGACTACTTGGCTGCATCCCTGTCATCCAATCTCTTGCCGATGCCACCACGTCTTACACTTTGTATAAAGTACACATTGCTTATATTTTTTCCTAGGATCACCAAGGCATATGCCAACCATGTTATAGTGGGGACCTGAAGTTCAGAGCGTTAAGTGATTTGCCCAGCCATGGTCCTCCAGTTAATGAACTGCAGAGCTAAAGCCATGTTGCATCTCTCAAATCCTCAACTTCCCACACATAAACTCAGGAAAGGAGTACAGCCAACTTCTCTAGCTACACCAAAACACACACACACACACACACACACACACACACAACGCTTCCACAAGGGAAAGCAGGAAAAGGAAGTAGGCGTGGCATCTCCCTGAAGTTTATTTCACTCTTTTCTAGAAGCTGCCTTCTGCCCATGGTGTGACCAAAAAAGAACTAGGGTTTTGGATCAGAATTGACTTGAGTTTGAAAACATGCCCTACTATCTATTAACTTTGGCCCTAGACGTGTTAATAACCTCTCTTCCCACTATATTACCATCTTTAAAATGAGGATAGAATCTACAACTTGATAAACAGAGGTGAAGGCAAAATAAGATATTTACATGGAGTCCTCATCTCAAATTTTCATACATAGAAGGTGCTTGAGGACATGAGTTCTCTCCTCATCCCCTTTCCAATGTGACCAGGAAATTGTTCTCAACTTCCAAAAAGTCTGATGCCACTCAGTTCTCACTTGTTCCTTCCAAAGCTGGCCTTCAGGGAGTCATCCTTCCTTCCCTTTTGAATTCAAAATGCCAGCTTGTACCCAGAGGAAACAAATGTGGTATTTACAGAGTAGACTGTCAGGAATGAGATACTTTAGCCTGGAGAGACTTTGGGGAGCTTGGCTTAGCCTTCAATTCCCCTTACCTCTTCCTTTCCCTCCTCTGTCAGGAATGATGTGCTACCCAGGGACAGAGCTGTGGATCCCAGCTTTGTATGGGATGGAGATACCAGACCCTGAGGGTTCAGGACTCATGGTGCCCATCCTGGGGATGCAGCAAGATGGGAATTCTGGTAATACCACACTCCTGGCGGGCTCAATGGAAGATCCTGATGGTAAAGGTAGGAGGAAACTAAGAACTGGAATTTGGGGGTGTAGGAATGTGATTTTGTTCTGAGAGAGAAAACACTGTAAAGGTCAGGAGGGGTACTGTTGTTTCATTCAGCCATTAGCCAAGGGATAGGGTCATTCTGAGCCTTTTTCTAGGGCTTCTGAAAAGCAAAATAAAATATTTTGCCCAGGGACCCCCAAATACAAGACCATAGATTCTGTATCTGCCCTGAGAAAACTGGATCCTTTCAAAAACCACCACTATAGGAACTCATTACCCATCCCAGCCCCAGGGTCTGTGGCACCAGGAAACCATCTACTTCATTTCAGAACCCCACAAAGAGTAGAAGAAAGTCTAGGGTCTCCTTTGGCTCCCTTCCTGCCATGTTTCCTTCTTTCTATAAAACCCTCTTCCCTTCTTATCCGAACTCTAGTTACTAAAGCTTGGTATCCCACAGGTCTTGTCCCAATCTCTATTGGGGCTCAAGCCACTGACCCCTTGACAGGGGAGCATGGTCCCGTCATTGGTGCCCAAGTGGATCCCTTTGGCAGTGTGGTGGTGCCCGTGGTACAGGTGCTAGAGGCCTTGCCTCGAGGAGTGAGAAACCCTGGTCTGGTATGTAGGAGGAATTTATTCTGTTCATTCATTCAGCAACCACATATTGAAGGTCTCCTAAGCTTCAGATAATGTGTTAAGAGTTGAGAAACTAAGACAACTGACAGGGCTCCTATGCCCAGGGAACTAGTTAGACATAGGCTCTGAGCATGACTGTAGTTTCAGAGATGTTAAGGGAACTCAGAGGATGGGCACCTCAGTTCAGTGAAGGAGAGGTCAGGGAAGGCTTTCCAGAGCGATAGTACTTTGACTAAAACTTGAAGACAGAGGCAGAAAAATCCACATCAGCTTCAGGAGAGCTAGCACAAAGGTACTAGGTATAAGCTCACAAATGTTTCAGAAAAGTGAGGATGATGGAGGGAAAGAGTCAATAGAGAGACCAGTGAGGAAGAGGAGAAACGAATCATGAACAACAGTAGACATATGGTCAGATATACATATTGTAAGACTTAAATTTGGGGAATATAGAACAACACAAAAAGTATTCATAAGCCCGCTACATTTTTAAAGTATGCAGATAAATAAGCAGAAGCCCCTTTCCTTGCTATTGACCCTCCATCATGTCCCCATTGTACATGCCCATCACGCCCATCGAGACACTACTGGACCCTCTGCCAGTATTCCCCACCAGACTCAGCCACTATTAACAGCTTGGCATGTCTCCATGCAGACATTTTGGGGTTTATGTGTAATCAGCATTCTAGAAATTCCCTCTGGCAGGAGATGGATGGGAGAAGGCCAGACCAGAGCAGGAAGCCCCATCAGGAAGTTACTGCAATAATTCTCCCTTTGGCAGATCTCCATCTGCATAAAAATGATTCAGAGTCTTATCATACATTCTAATTACAGTTTCAGAAACCAAGATGAATGTGCAATAAGAGACTCTTGTTAGGAGCAAAGAAATTTAAATTCAAGCCCTGACACTACTGTCTCAAAAATCAGTATGAAGGAATCAAAGGTTGATAACTATTCCCTACCATGAATGTGTCCATCTAGCCTGGTCTTCCAAGAAAAGTTAGGAGCAGGAGGCATGGAGCACGCTGGAGAGGCCAGGTGTTACAAGGAGGGAAGGACTAGGGAGCACAACAGAGGTTATGATCAGGATGTGCCTGTCTGCAAACAAGTCACTTGCTTCTCCGGGACTAGCGCTGGGTACCCAGGGGCATCTGAAAACCTTTAGGGACCTACAGCCATATCATATGGGGCTATGAACATGTGTATAAGCTTAGAAAAGCCTGAACAAGCTGGATATTCCAGTGGGACCTCCTGGAGCATGAGCTGAGAGCCCGACAGCAATACTGGCACCACCAGGAGCAAGAGGAAGAGCATCTAGTTGAACACCTAGGGTGTCTGAGCCAGCAACTCCACACTCCAGGAAACAACATCAGGCTGCAGGTGAGGCCGCATACGCCACCTCATGGTCCCCACCTACCTTCCAAGTCTGCCATATTTCTCTTTGAATGATTAGCTCCTTGCCTGTCCTCCAGCCACAGAAATAAAATCTGTGTCAGGACAGACACAGTCCCAGGATTCTCTAGGCCTAGGCTCTAGATATTGGACAGCTCCATGAGATTTTTTTTTTTTTTCTGGTACAGGGGATCAAACTCAGGATCTTGTATTTGTGAGGCAGACACAGTGGCACTGAGCTCAGTCCCTGGCCCAACACCATGAGTTTTAGCAGAATGGAGGAGGAATAGGAGGGATCAACAGAGGTGGCCCAGCCCAAGATTCCCGCTTTCCCTTCATGGCTCACTGCTTTACATATTCTGTCCTGCGTAGCTGAAAGCTGCCAAGGAGGCCTGTGCAGCCCTGGAGAGCGGCTGCCTGCGAGAGACAGAGCGGAGAGCCAGAGCCCTGAGCATGCTCGGCAGCCCAGAGCGGGGTCTGCTCTCTCAAGGTAGGAAGCACCTCCTAGATCTAGATCCCCACAGTAGGAAGCTGCTAGAAATGATGCCACCACCTACAGCTGCCCACAAGTTGAAGGTGGGGGAAGAGCCCCCTCCCCTCAAATGCGCTCATCTCTAAAACTGCCGGCCAGGCCCATGCTCACACCTGCCAGGTCCCGTGGCTTCAATTCACTTCTGTCTTTCTTCTCCCTACCCTCCACCCTCCTCAATGGTACCCATTCCCATGCGCTGTTCTCTGCACTCTGCAGCAGACAGAGAAGAGTGGGAAGAGGAGGCACAGGTAATACTGGGCATGCAGAAGGTCTTGCAGGGTTTAGAGCAAGCAGCAGCAAAGCTCAGGCAAGCATCTCTCCGGCTGCAGAGCCAGGAGGAAGAGACATGGCTACAGCAGGGTAGGAATCAGGACCCACAAGTCTGGAACCGTCCCAGGAAGGTAAGCTTGAAGCTGTCAAGGGGACCCTATGGGGTAAGCACATTCTCCCCTGTCATTACTTGGTTCTTCAGAGCCATGTAATATTCGGAGGTGGGTAGGCCCAAAGAAGAGTAGATGGGCTGACAGGGAAAGAGAAGATAAAGATAGTCCATAATGCTGGGTATTATGCTTCCTGTGTTCCAGGTAGTGCAGCACCTCTCTGAAGAGTTTCAGAAGATGGTGAGGGAGAGACAGAATGTCCTGGACAGGGCTCGTGCTCAGCTGCAGTACCGACGGGAGCTGAGCCGCCTCCAGCTCTTGAACACACAGGTGCTGACCTCTGAACTTGGTCACCAGGATCTGTATTTCCATTTTTGATGGGGGCTTCAAGAGAAATGACAAAAGCAGCCTTATGGGCCATGGAAACCCAGCTTGGAATTCAGTTCTGATAATTTCTTCCTAGATTATTACCTTAGGAACCCCGGTATGTTTGGAGAATTATCCTGTCGACAGATTCTATGGGACAGTCACTACTTCTTTCAGGGACCAGGCGGCTGCCTGCCCCCTGTTAATCCCGTTCCTGAAAAGCCTCACTGCAGTGCTGGAGGGAGATCAAGAACACAGCCTCGGGCTGGAGGATCAAAAGCCAAGAGCAGGTGAGCTGGCTACTGATCTAACTTCAACTCTGCTGCCAATCCTTGTTTATATTTTCATAAACCTTTGTTTATGCTAATTTCTAATTCATGCAGAGCTTCAGACACCACAGAACCAGACCATGGTAGGTTCTATAGAAAGAACATAGAGAAATCTGATGTATTAATAACCTATTTCTTATAACAAATCACTCCAAATTTTTATGGCTTAAAATAACTCACAGTGTCTGTTGCTTAAGAATCTGGGTACAGGGCTGGAGATTTAGCTCAGCAGTTCTGGCACCTGTCTAGCAAGCGCAAGGTCCCTGGTTCAATCCCCGGTAACCACGCACAACAATACCCAGTGTGGTGGCTCACACCCACCAGCAATCAGTACCATGTACCACAATGCTGGGCATGGTAGTTCACACCTGTAATCCCAGCACTCAGGAGGCAGAGGCAGGAGGACTGCTGAGTTTGAGGCTTGCCTGGGCTGCATGGTGAGCTCAGGGCCATCCTGATTTATAAAGTGAGACCCTGTCACAAAAAAAAAAGAATCTGGGTACATATTACCTGGATATCTCTAGCCCAAAGTATCACACAAGCTGAAATCAAGGTATTATCCAGGTCTGGGGAAGGATGCACTTCAAGCTCACTCTTGCAGCTGTTGGCAGTCCTTGAGTCTTGGCCAGCTGATGGACAAAGACTCAACACCTTGCCACATGGACTTAATAAAACAGCTCACAACACAGCAGCTGGGTTCCCACTGAGCAAGTGAGAATATGCAAGGTGGAAGACAGTCTTTTTGTGTCATAATCTCCAAAGTGATACCTCATCACTTTTACCATATTCTGTTCACTTGAATCAATAGTTCCAACCCTCAGTATCACGGCCATCTTAGAAGCTGCCTATCACACCTGGTGCCACAACTGAGTCTTTCTGGCTTTGGCCATGTTTCTGTACCTTCATTGCACTATCATATTCCTCTGTTCTATGCAGATAAAGTTGACACTGTCTGGACCTCACCATTCTCCATCCTGAGGAAAACAGACATCTGGCCCCAAGCCCACAAGGAAGGAGCAGACCCCCAAGGACAAAAGCATCGTGAGCCAGGTAACCTCCTCTTCCCTGACAGCCCACTGGAATTATCGTGGGCACTGAAGGCATATGCTCGTATATCCCCCAAGAAGTAGGTATACAAGAAACCTGTCTTGCCAATAACTGATTTCTCTATGTCACCATCCTAAGACTGCCAATAGATTTTCCCACATAAAGAATAACAAATAGGAATCAAGGGACCACTATTATTATAACTTGGCCAATTTCCAAATGGGAATTTGTAAAGTTTCTCTAACTTCCTAACACTGACTCTAACTTAGGAATTTATCCATACCAATCAGCCACCTTTTAAAAGAAGTTAATGGAAAAGTGTAAGACACAGGGAGAGGAAAAAAAAAAAGGAGACCAAGGAAAAATATTTTTTTCCCAAAAGAGACTCCTGATCACTTCATCATGAGTACTTCTTAGAACTGGAATTCTGAAATAGAAGAAAATCTCACCTGCTGCCATTTCCCTGTTCCTATTGAGTAGATTCAATCACTTGTCCATGAATTTAGGCCCCAAATCCTGAGGCACAGTACATGTGTAGCATAGATAGATATATGGAGAGATTATGGATAGGTCATTGAAAATAAACCTCCTTAGCTGAATTATGCTGTGGTAGTAATAATAGTTGTTGCTGCTGTGGTTGACATATCATCCCCATACAGAAAATCAGTGAAATTGTTACTGGCTTCTCTTGATTTCTGCAGACACAAAAGGCCTTCAGCAGGATGTCCTAGAACCTCAGATAATGCAGAAGAAAGAGCTAGAAACTGTACAAACCACAGACCTTTCTGCCAGGGAGTTTGTGGTTTATCAGTACGGCCTCTCTGTCCTGCGTCTCCTCATCCCCCAGCTTCATGTAAGTCTGGTCTCCGGTCTCTGTGGAGCAGTCACCAGGGTTGCTGGGAAAAGCAGAGCGCCTGGGAGGAGGCCCTGTGGGAGTACATCTTCCCAAGGACACAGCATCTGGGGCAGTGTACTCTCTAGTCACGAACATGAATCAAGTACTTTCTAGATGCCAGAAAATGTAAATTGACTTAGAAAGGTAGTAAATTAATTATAATGACTAGCATAAATATTAAACATGTAAATGCTTTTTCCATTTTTCTATGGTGCATATTGAATCATTTTAGCTGGTTAAGATTTAATTGATGTTTCGATCCATTTAATTTCCATTAATTTGGTCAAACTCATGTAGCTAAGGCACATGAGAGTTATTAAAGAAGGGGATTAGTTTGTTTTTGCTGTCTATCATTCTTTTCAGGCTCCAGAAATCACTCTACAGGTTGCTTCTCATCTTCCTGCCACAGAAACCTCAGGCAATGCCTTTCACAGTGATTTCTTCTACCAGGTGCTGAAAATACATTTTCAGATGTGGGTTTTTAAATTCAAGGGTCTGGTAAAAGAAGCAAAAGGAACGTTTTTCTCTCTCAAATCCTGATGTATTTTTTTGGTTCCTTAGAAATAAGTCAATTAACTAAAGCATAATAAATGACACTGAGAAAGAGCCTTCTCTAATCAGTAAAGTATGTCCTGGCTTGCACTCAGAGAGGCATAATGGCTTTGTGCCCATTGGTGGATCTTTGCCATCAAACCCTGTGGCTCCAAACTGGTATTTCCCATCAGACTCATGGTTTTAGCTTCAGGAAATTGTGCACAATCAGCATTTTCCTATTTTAAAAAAGAACTCAAATTTTTTTTTCTGTCCTTTTTGTTCCTCAACTATGTCACTTGGAAGGCCCTTCTGGTAATTCTAAATCAGTGTACATAGAATTTAAACAGTGATAACATTCTATTGCCAAGTGATTCTGAATAGGAATTATTAGTCAGTGTCAAAGGACCACAAAATGACTCACATTCACTTAACTAGTAGATTGTTAGAGAATTTGGTAAAACCAAAAAATACTTATACATGATACTCTCCAGACATTCATTCACATAAGCCACAAAGCAAATCTATGAATAGGCAAGAATTTAACCCCATTTTACAGACAGAGACCAGCCCCTGATTCACTGAGTAATAATGCCAGACACTCAACTAGGTACCTTACATGTATCATTTTTATTTACAACTTCCAGCAACACTGTGATAACAACACCCTTAATATCTCTATTTTATGAGTTGGGAAACTGAGGTCCAGAAAAGCTAAGAAACTTGCCCAAAAACAGAGCATTAGCAAGAACTGAGAATCAGGTCCAAGTGTATTTGACAGAAAAGTTATTCTTCTTACTCCTAACACATGCAAGGGACAGATCTCAGATTGTCCAGCCTTCTAAGGCTTGCCAGTGCCAACCTGCTACCTCCTTCAGAGAATTAATCAAGAAGTTACTTCAAAACAATTATAAGTGAGATTTGAGAACTTGATTTCAATAAAAGACTGAAGAGTACTATAAGGAGTGATTCTCAAACTGTCCACCATGAGCCTTGTGCATCAACTACCTAGGGACTTGGGTAAAGGAAAATGCCTGGGCCCCACTCAAAGCACACAGAACCAAAAATTCTAGGACAGGCTCCAACAATAAAATCACCCTCTTGTAATTCATTTTTACCTAAAGCTTTAGAGCTATTGCTGAAGGAAACAGTGATTATAGGGAAGTTATAAGAGGCAGATACATAAGTAACCTCACTTTGAAGTTTATTTACTAAGATGGGGAGAGCAGGAAAGCTTGGGGAACAGGAATAAAATGACTTATTCAAGAGAATTGAACCAGAACAATAAGTTTTCCTGACCTCTGAATCTTCCTGTCAGTAAATTTCCATTAGGACTGGGAATCTTATTTTAGACTATAAACCTAGAAAAAGGAAGAGGCAGCGGAAATGTTCCCTGAGGCTGATATTTATGTGCTTGGGTATCTTCTCCACTCAGAGTGCTGAAAAGACATTGTTCGTTGATAGAGAGTGTTTGGCATCCGTGGGAAGCTTTGTTCTGCTATTGATCCACTGTCTAGCCCATATTGCTGCTGGAGACCTCCACCAGGACTCCAACCCCACCTTTCTGAGATCATTTTATGAGGTATTTAAAATAAACACAGGGTTTTTTTCTTCTTCTTCTTCTTTTTCTCTGTGACTCAGACCCTATTCCTCATAAATTGCTTCACTCTTGGAAACATTTCAAGTCTGAGTCCCACTGATGGCCTTTGGTTCCTTCTGCCAGGTCAGGAAGAAGGCTTTCCTCTTCACATTTTCTACACACCCTACAACAAAATACACACATTACCCTACCAGGGTGTGCACGTGTGAGAAAAAGAATGCACTGTCTCTTGACAGTGGTCCTCCTGTAAGAACAGCCTGTCAGACTCCTGTTGACATTTATTTGTTACTTAAACCTCACCAGAACCACTAATGAGAGGACAGGTGAAAATGATAATGCTCAAGCCCCATTTTCCTTTCAATTATTATTTTAAAGCATTAGTGGCAATTGGGTAAGAGTCTTACTGACCTACCCCTTCTTTTCCTTGACCAGGGGCTGAAGGCCTATTTCAGGGACGCATTTTCTACTACACTGCAAATGTCAGCAGTTGCCTGGGATAGTAAGCTTGAGCAAAGCATAAGTGCTATTCTGCTGGAAGAGCACCCCATTTCTGAACAAGAAAGAGATATTCTCTCTAAACTCATTGAAAGGAAGCACAAGCGTCATTTAGAGCCAGAGTCAGCAGAAGAGGTAAACTATCTTGTATATCACTTATTCTTGGTTAAAACTGATTTGTTCACAAATACTTCAGTGTATACCTGTTCAGATAGTTCTGGATATCTAAGTAGACATCTATATTCAGAGATTTCTCCCTAGATAGCACAATGCCTTTGGCACTCACTCTGCCTCTCAAGCTACATATGACAAAGATTTTTAAATCCTGTATTCTATACTTGATCTCAGCCAAAAGGCCAAGAAGTGATAAATCTTGTATTCAGTAGGGTAAGTTGTGGTTGCATGTATCTTTGAGTTATAGGGAGTACAAATGCAGGACCATATTTAATTTTATGCCTTAATAAATAAGTAAATAAGAAAGCATAATTCCATCTGTAAAACTCACTGTGACCCAGAAACTAAATTTAGATGTCCAGGACCAGGGATTTAGCTCAGTGTTTCTGGCATCTACCTGGTAAGCATAAAGTCCTGAGTTCAGTCCTCACTACTACACATCATAGTGTCAGGTATGGTGGCTCATGCCTGTAATCCCAGCACTCAGGAGGTAGAGGCCGGAGGGTTGCTGTGAGTTCAAGGCTACATAATGAATTCAGGGCCAGCCTGAACTACAAAGCGAGACCCTGTCTCAAAAAACTAAAACAAAATGAATAAATTTAGATGTCCAAGTGATAGCATATTTACCCAAACTTGCCATTTTCTATGACATAAACTGTTAGTCTTAACAATGTTATTTAACACATTTTTATGAAAATATTATCATCTAAACATTTTAACTATTAAAAACAAAAGATCTTCAAGATACAAGGTAGCTGAATAGAGGCACGCAGCACTTACTTCCTCCTCCATGAAGAAATCAAATTAACAAGTGTAGAGCCTCATTTTGTGCTGAGTGACTGTGAAAGAACAGGAGAAATCATCAAGAAAGAGACTAGAACTTTATGAGATTCAGAGGACTTGGATGCCAGCATGGAAACAGCTGCCAAATAACCTGACATGTGCCATGCTGGCTCCACAGCTAGAGAAGGCGTGTCTAGCATGAATGCTGGCAGTTTGAGCTACTGGAACATGCCACAACTTTCACAGGCTCATAGCCTACATAGATATAAGTAAGTTCAGACCCACACAGTAACCTTGCTTTGGAAGAGGATCTTACATCATTTCCCAGTAAATACCCAAAGTGCTAAAACTCCAAGATATCTTGAGAAACGAGCGCTTGTTTGAGCTTGGACTGCTCTAGGATTCCCGCCCCTTGGATATTCCCACTTCTGGGACTATACAGACTTTCCACTGCATTGGTATAGGGACAGTTGCCTCATGAACTCAACATGGTCCAGTAGAGGGACTGTGACCTGGCTCCACTAGGTCCCCTGCACTACAGGGCACAGATATTACAACACAGAGGGGATCGGAGGTGCCAACCTCAAAAACTAGAAGGTGGCAATTGATTTCACAGCCCAAAAACACGGCAAGCTACTATAGACTTGTGCTAATTCCAGGACCGAAGAGGGGGTACCACACAGTTCTTGCTGCACTCTCTACCCTGTGGACCCTGCAATTACCGGCTACTGATAGATCAGGGATCTCATGGCTAACATGCTCCTAGGAGCATGTTGAGGATTCCTTGAACAACTCTATGGCTTCCACTGTCAACCACACATTACAGCCAAAGGAGTTTGCAGGAGACAGCATGGGCTTCCCTGACAGGTGACAAAAACAGCCAAAGAGGGCCAAGAGGAACTTTGCCAGGTACCAACTGCAGTCCTGCTCCCAAACAGATACCATCATGGGCAGAGAAGATCACAGTTCCCGCTGCTGCCTTACTTCCAGCACCTTGTCTTGACACGAACTCATATCAGGACTGGATATGAACACCACAATGAAGGTGCTACAGTTCCTGATACCATCTCTCCCATGAAGTGTCTGAACAAGCACTACCAACTAGTGGGAGGACAAGTGCTTCAGGCCCTTCCTGACTTCTGGGGCTATATCCCAGAGGCCTTTTTTTAGTAGCAGAGTTGGCATCAGCAGTGCCTGGGGAAAGCCCTATCATCTGATAAGAGCCACCACTCTCATCATAGGACAAGCCACAGGGTGAGGACCCCCATCCGCTGCTGACTGTACCATACTGACCTGAGTGGCTAATGTCTCCACACTTGCATAGCCCACAAGGATAGTGGGTGTCTATGACTCTAATGTGGAATGGCCACAGACATTAAATTAGAGCCAAACTAGCTATCGGGAGGCTACACTATAGTAACCAACTGGATATAAAGCCAATACAGAGTAACAAGCCAACACCTCAAAACACATCTTCAAGCAAAAGACGCTTACTATGAAGGCTGCATCATAAAAGTATATATACATCACCTGCCAGATGTGCAAATTTCAACTTAGGAGTGAAAGAAATATGAAAAAACAAGGTAATATGATGCCTCCAAAAAGAGGTAAAAGCTCTAGTAACAGATCCCAAAGAAATTGACATGAGTATAATGCCTGGTACAAATTTTTTAAATCTTTCATGAATGATTATTAAAAAGTTCAATGAGATCCGAATTTGAGTGGCAATGCAGGATATGAATGAGAAATTCAGCAAAGAAATAGGGCAATGAAAAAGAACAAAATAGATATCTTGGAAATAGATATCTTGGAAAAAGATGTGATCAATGGCTAATGTTTAAATTTTTTAAATCCTTTAAATGTATCACAATATAAGCCACATGCCACTCACCTTCCTCAGAACACTCCTCTCCACTTCTGAAGCCATTCTGGAAATTCTCTTTTGTAAGCATATTTTTGTGGCTGCCGCCGTCTCATGAATTGATTAAAGTGTTTATGGTAATTTCTGTCAAATAAAAACATAAGAGTGTGTACTCATCTACATTATTCACCAGATCTCACACCATGCAGTTTCTGACTCTTCCCCAAAGTGGAAATAACCATGAAAAGTAACAGCAAGACAGCCACAACAGCACAACTAAAGACATTCAAGAAAGAAGACCTCCAAAACTGTTTCAGAAGGTGGCAAGAACAATAAGATGTGTGTTCAAAGCAAGGGGCATATTCTGAGAGAGATTAATGGCAATGTGTCTTTTACTTTAATATTTTTTACACTGTAAACATTCACCATTGTTGGTTGATCACAACTCATAAGTCAAATAAAGAAGAGTTAAAGCCTTAAAAACATGATAGATCTTATAAAAGAATATCTGAACTTCAAGACAGGTATTTTAATGTATCCCAGTTGAAAAAAAAATAAAGAAGAAAACATTTAAACTCTTTGGAGTATCACTAAAAGAACTAACATCTTTATTTTTTTAAATACCTAAAGCCAAGGGATAATAGGTTGATGGTATGGAAAACCTACTTAACAAAATAGCAGAAATTTTCCCTAATCTTGCTAAAGATATGAGCATTCACATATAGGAAGCTTATAAAACCCAAATAGACCTGATCCCAAAAAATCCCCACAGCACATGATAGAGTATAAAAAGTACAAGACAGGGGCCGGAGGGTTAGCTCAGTGGTTCCGGCATCTGCCTCACAAGCGCAAGGTCCTGAGTTTGATCCCCGGTAACCACATATAATGCTGGGCGTGGAGACACGCCCACCAGCAATCAACACCGCATACCACAATGCCGGGCGTGGTGGCTCACGCCTGTAATCCCAGCACTCGGGAGGCAGGGACAGGAGGATTGCTGAGTTCGCGGCGGCTTGCCTGAGCTACATAGTGAGCTCAGGGCCAGCCTGAACTATAAAGCGAGACCCTGTC